>MBFL02000279.1:0-47895 GCA_001696595.2 Aspergillus hancockii
CCTGTGTATGTTTTGCTTTCTTTTCTTCTTCCCTTTTTATTTGGAGGGGGGAAGGGGATGGGGTTGAGGGTGGAGGTTTGGGTGAGATGAACTGACGGAGATACAGGTTGAACCAGTTCCTGAGTTATGTCGATACGGTCGATAAGTGGAAGTTGATGCATCGTATGTCTTGGTCTGTTCCTGCTTTTGAAAGGCTACTAACTAACTATTCACAACTTCAGACGGCGAGATGGATTCCTGGATCAACGATAAATCCAACCTGGTCTTCGTGTGCGCTTCCCTTTCCGGTATTCGATTCCAATTGACTAACATCACCAGCGGTGACTCCTGCCACCCAATGCTCCCCTATCTCGCCCAAGGCGCCAACTCCTCCCTCGAGGACGGAGCAGTCCTCGGCGGACTCCTAGGTCACATGAAGAGCAAGTCACAGCTCCCGGAGATTCTCCGGTTGTATGAGAGCTTGAGAAAGTCGCGAGGGGAGGCGATTGTCAGGGAGACGTTTAAGCAGGTATGTTTTATACCTTGCCTCTTTCAGGAGATGTGGGGAATACAGGTACTGATGATGGGACAGAGAAACGACTTCCACATGTATAATGGTGCCGAGCAGGAGAAGAGAGATGAGATCTTCTTGTCCCAGTTAGGGAAGGAGATTAAGGGGGCGTTTCCTAGTCGGTGGTGAGTTTCCTTGTTTCTTTTGTCTTATGGGTGGGAGTTGTGATTCGATGCTGATGTGTGTGGATGGCGCAGGACGTGCCCAGAAGTTCAGCCCTGGTTGTATGGATATGATGCATTGCAGGAGGTGGAAAAGGCTGTTGCGGAGAATCCGGAGTTGTTCTCTAGGAAACCTACGTCGAATTTGTAGTTCTGTGTTCAGTGGACGCCTTGTATATGCATCTGGAGCTGCTACTGAATATAATGGGTATTTGCACTTATGAAATTCTATGAAAGGGCTCAAGAGCCGCACGTCTGCGGTTCTGTACCAGCAAACAGCGGTGGATCATACGACATATGATACAATCAGTTATCCAACATCGGCAACCCGCCCAGATCATCGAATAGCCTGGCGATCCCTTCAACCGAACAATCCGGGAAGCCGAACCCGTGCGCCCACTCCTAAAATATGTTAGAATACAAAAGCCTGGACAAGTTGAGAGCCACATACCGGTATATCAAATGCACCCTGGCCAGGGCACTCCGCCGCCAATGCCGCAATGTTTCCCTCGACATTACCCATGGTAGGCTGGGGGTCTCCCAGGCTGAATTCCCGCAGATAGCGCTTAATAATCTCGACCGACTTCCGCGCCACGACCGATTCGTCCATTGCCTCTAGGATTTCTACAGCCATCTCCACGGATCTGCGTAGGGGTATGGTTTCCGCACACATGCCCAGCTTCGACATAGGAAGTAGAAGGGTCGATGTGGCAAACATTACATATGTTGTATTATACCACCTATTCGGTTAGCTTGGAGATGGAAAATCCGAGGAGTACAAAGGTTGAACATACCAACACCGGAAGAACGTGTGAATGCGATAAATATCGTAGATCACCTCAATAGTCTTCATCGCAGCATCGAGGCACTTCCCAATGGTTGTTTCAAGTTCAATTGGTGGGTGCCTTAGTTTACGGGTGAAATGGCTCAGGAACGGTCGAAACAATAGCATCTTCACATTGTAGTAGCCTGGTTGAATTAGCTGAAATCCGATAGAGTTCATTACGGAGAACCCACGAATGCCTAACACCAATCGCTGCCGCCGAGCCCACTTTGGATCTCGCAGCGCACCTCCGGATGCTCCTCGTCTGAGGACGTCAGGTTTGATTCTATCCGGTAGTCGTAACATCCATCTGTCCAATTCAGCCTCAATCTGGAGGGCTACTTGCAGCTTATCCTGCAAGGTGATGCGCGAGTGATATATCTGCACAGAGACTTTGCGGATCATCTGCGCCAAATCAACCATCCACGGTATGATGGAGAACTCGGAATCGTCTCTGTCCGGAAGAGCTCGATTGTGGTATTCGTCCATTCCTAAGGTGTCGGGGCGGCCGACAGAAAAGCTCATTTCGCTACTGGTGGTAAGTATTTGCGGCATACAATTATGCTATCGCAGATAACTTACATCTCTAAAGAAAAAAGACCCCTGTGAATGGTTAATGCCTAGTTTTAGGGAAGATTCGCTAGGTGTACTCACCACCAAGTCTTCGAAATCCAACTAGACCGTTGGTCTGTAGAATTACGCACCTCCCGGTTGAAACCAGCAGCAAGGCATGTGCGTATGGCCAGACCCAAGTACATATAAGCCACTAGTGGACATCAGCATTATACTATGATTGTCGAAAGGGATACTGACAGTTCGGATTGAGCTCATTCTGACAAATCTTAGCCTGTGTACAGTTAGTCAAGCCGTAGGCGTGAGACATAAACTGTAGCCCACCATGAGATACAAGCATTGAACTGTGTCCAAGTTATTCGAGAATTGCAAGTAGTTCAGATACACCTGAGCTTCGCCGAACAACTTCCGGCTCCATTCGAAACGCGTCAAACCCCCAAGTCTCTCTTCATCCCAAACACGAACAAGAGCTCCAAATGAGAGTACACTCAGATAAAGCGCAACAAAGCTCGGTTCCGGTTCCTTATCCCGGTTGAACCACAGATCATGAGCCCGTAAGGAGAAGTCCTCCTTATCAATCAGCGGGTGAATAAAATGAATATTCTCAAAATACCCATTCATAAATGCATGCGCCTGCTCAAAGTGATAATTATGTTCGCGGAGAGCCACCGGCTGCGCCGGGCCAGCCGTGCACGAGGGTGAAAAGCTCGAATTATGCAGAGTCGAGACGATAGAATACTCCGGTGGATTGGCCAGACTATATCGCTCCTGCGTTCGTCTGGGTTCATGTCTCTTCCGAAGATGGCCTATCAATGCCGCGGACGAGGTGCTTCCGTGAAACTCGATACCGTTCGTGTGATGATTAAGCTCGCTGATTTCATCTTCGACGGATTCCCCGGCCTCGTCTTGATTGTCGTATGGTAGCGGCGCCTCTTCCCTTGGAGTTGAGCAATGCCGGGGCATCGAACATGGCGTCGCATTTATAATAGCATGGGGTACTGGTCTATTTTCAGGGTTTGACGGCTCTCTCTGAGACCGAGGCGAGCGCTGAGATGCAATTTCGAATTCAGCCACACGGAGCTTGGAAGCAAGTTCTTCGACCTTCTTTTCCAAGTCCTGTACATAGCTAGAGACTGTATGTCAGAGACGGTGCCATGCTCAATCGGTGATTGCCACTTACTTTGTTGATCGGTCAGTTTCGCGCTGTCGGTAATTCCCCTGATATACGCAAGCAACGCCGCTTTCTACGCGCGTTAGACCCAGTCGCTCACCGGAAACGAAGGGAGGACATACTCTTGCAATGCGAGCAGGGGTAAGATTCATCGCACTTGTATTTCTTTAGTCTACACCTGTCGCAGGCTTGAGCAGCACGCGGCCGCTTCGCCCGGGGCGGACTGGTGTCATCCACTGTGGTACGAATTGTCGGCGATCGCTGAGTCTGACGGTGCATCATCCATTTATAGCCACATCCGTCACAGTAACATACTATTGGTACATATAAATGGCGAGTGTACTGGGATATGCTGCTGGAGGCAAACCGGTGTGACAGGGAGAGTATGCATTGTAGATGTGGAAAAGTGGCCGGAATTGCCGAACTCCGACTGAACTGCTGACTGCCCGTCACATGACCCCTACCCCAGCGGGGCCCCGCGTGCATTCTCGTGCTATTCTGCATATTTTAATCTAATTTAATTTGGTTTGAAGGCTTTTTTGCTATTCGCGGTATTGTGAAGCGTTGGAAAATACAGGCGGTGTTTACAAAGTCAATGCCAGTTGCCAATTCACACGTCAATATCTACATCAAGCTCCTTCCCCACAGTTCCGATTCGGGCCGAATCCCATTCCAACTCTTTGTCCGGCAGTACGACGCTTTCAAATGGCTTCCCCAATCGATGTACTAGAGTCTCAATACCGTTGCCATCTGTGAAAGTCCATACACGGACGCATTTGCTGTCGAAGGCCAGCGCAAAGGCCTGGCCTGCTGGAATCACTATCGTCTCGCCTTCACGGAACACAGCATCCGGCGAGCCTTTAAGCCGGACTATCAAGGCTCCTTCTTGAATACAGGGGCAGTGATCTACAGCATGAAATATCATATGTTTTGAGAATAACGAAGGACTGTACTCATTAGATGACTCAATGCTCGAGATTGCACAGACGCCATTGCTCTGAGTCGCTGTGATAAACGGCCTCGACATGACACCGCCCAACATCCACTGTGGCCCCGTATTAGCGCGTAGATAGAAAGCCTGCTGGGACTCAGTAAGCTGCTCGTCATCATTTGTACAGTCTCCCAGCTCAGGAGGTTGATAATTCGGCTGGAACACGACATCAAATTTCTCCTTCGCAGCCATAACCTTAGGAATCAAAAGCTCTTCAGATCGCGGTCATCACCCTCGGGAACAAGTAGCCCCTCGTACGGCTCAGAGACATATCGGAAAAAGTCCACCCAGTCGCCGGGGCGATCAAGCCGAAAATCTCCGTATGAGGCCCTAACATTTCTGGATTATGAACAATAGTCTAGGGATACGTCAGCTCACAGTTCTCTGAAAGACCAACAAGGAAAACTAAAATACCGGCGGCACGTATGCAAAATTCCCCCGGCCCCATGATACGGCACTTGTCGCCATTCCATAGTTTCAGATAGCCCTTCGGTACTAAGAAGACGTCATGGGCGTGGTTATGATAGTGGAATCCCGGGGCACCAGAGAGCACAGCGCCGCTCTGGAAAACGGCCATCAAGCTATTTGTTTGTTTTGATGATGCCAAAATGTGAAAGACACCTTTACTGCCGGGTATAGTGATGCGTTCTCCCTCCAATTGAGGGATTACATAGGGAACCCTTGATGGAGGGGGGAGTTTCGTCCTTAACAGAGACATTATGACAAAGAGGAAGGATGATTATGGTGTTTCCCAACGTTGATTGTAAATTAGAATATCACATACTTACGGGTGGGGGTTTTTGCAGTCTCAAATACGAGCCTATATAGATTATATTATGAAATCCGACATAGTTGATCCACTCGCAAGAGTGGTATTCGCCGAGCTCGGAGAAGCCGTGGCGTTAAACGGCCGGGATATCCGATGGCAACTGATATCATGTAAGTTTTCGGTAGTAGCTCGTAGGCGGTCAGTGTTTACTTCATGAACCAAAGCTATAGCGAGACTTTGAAGGCATGATTCATCAATTAGACTTTGAAATTGGACTTGGACAACTGAAATAACGCATTCTTAACCTCCTTCACCATAATCCATTGCCCCCAACTGATATTGTCATTCTGCCAATGTCACAAAATCAAGACAGAAAAACCTGAAGAACATTTGCCAGAGTAGGAAGGATGAATAAGTTAAAAATACCATAAGAAGACAACCAAGTGATCCAGAAGGCGTGTAGAAGTCACTACCCTTGTGTTCCACCCGAGTCCTCTTGCTCCCAATCACCTAAAATATCAAACAACCGGAAACACAATTATTCCACGAGACACCGATAGATAACGCAGAAAAGAATGTGCCTCATTTTCAGCCGTGGCCCACTTATGAGCGGCGTGGTGTACTACTGCCCACTCTCCCACCACCGGAATTATCATCGCCATCCCCAAACTGTCTTCACGTTTTGTTCTGCGGTGCACCGTTTTGAGAACACATCGATGTCGATGAACTTCTGCTCAGTGATGCGGGGGAAATGTTCTTGGACGATCCGGGGGTGGAATGATGAGACGAATCCGCACTTCGGACAGCTGCAGCCGGGTTGCAGTGCGTACATATGAAGATGTTAAACCCACGCCCGCTGCAGGTACTACATATTGCACCTCTAAGATTTCTTAGTCTAACACTGAATGAATAAAGATTGGTAAGGAAGCAAACCGTGGAGCATTTCCCGCGCAGTTTCTGCATGTCAGGACCATCTTTCCTCCTATACAAGATATATGCATGGGGTCTCGATAAACAGCTGGGACTGCTTGGTGGGCCATGTTCCTTTGTAAAGAGCGGTGACAAGACGTTCCAAGCTCAACAGCACAAGGGGAACAGTAGAGAAACAAATATTTTGAGGAGCATTGCTGGAGAGCGACATGGTGAAAAGATCCTTACTTAAATACTCAACAAGCAGCCTCTCAATTGAGGGGCATATTTTTTTATTGCCAAGTCGTCGGCATAGGAATTCACAAAGATCAAGGAATATAGGCATAAAAGCAAAGCAAAAGGATGATGCCAGTATTTAGGCCGGGCTACTCCTTGCACGGAGTGATTACGATTTGTTCTCAATATGGAACCGTGGTACTAAGCCAGAGAGACTGTGCTACGGAGTTTCGAGTCAATTGATGCTGGTGGAATTCGTATTGGCAATATCGAATCATCGTCCAACATTCATGTCGGAGAATACCGAAAAAAGGATCAGCAGGACATCGCTTCTAATAACTGGGAGCGTTGGTTTCTGGTAACATCGATGTTCTCGACTACGCGCGATATCAATGACACGAATACGGACGGATAATGTGGCATGGTCCAGGGTCATTGTATGGCGGCATCATCAGCTTAAGGTGCAACAAATGAGCCAATGCTGATGCCTGTTAACTCTTCTCACATCCAACGGATGCTTTCAGCCATGCTGGACTGTGGCAACTTTGAGGCATCATTGATCCATAGAGCCGGGTCAAGCTCATAGCTGTTATTCCGAATATTGTCAACGGGGCCGAGGGTGTGCCTGCGAGCTGCGCCTAGGGCGGGTCAGGATTAATGCCAGTCCTTTAATTGGAGAGACGGTGCTGGGGTATAGTAATCACCATATCAAGAAAAAGATACGAGACGGCACGACAAGGAAGATCGGTACTTGTCCGCGCAGGGCGGAAAGAAAACGATGTATATGACGGGAATTAATGTTGAAGCATGGCAGCCACCAGGAGCTGTGTTACTTGACTCATAAATCGTCAAGGAGGTATATACATCCATTTACTGACCGCTCCAAATCAGATGGTACGTCGCTTTCTACGTGCCCAATTCACTGCTACCCACGGTTGGATGCAGGGAAGTATGCGAGGATGATCTCATCCTCGGTATCATATCTAGACAACCGACGGGAATTCCAGAGTAACTCTAGATAGCGTGGTAACACCAAACATTTGATTACTATGTGTTGGCAATCCCGACTGACGCTTGTGGTGGATGTGATCAGTCTCCTCAATCGTTCAGCACTTGCAGAATCCAATCATGCGCGAAATTGAACGATTGTCGATGAACCACCCAATCAAAGGGGCCGGCCCTCGAAAGCAGAACCGCATTTTCTTGTCCTCCCAGCGAGGAAACCTTTGAGTCCTTCAAACTGACCTACTGGGGTGATTCGAGGAGTCGTGCGTCCCGCGCCTGGCGAAGCAATCCTACGCAATGCAGTTCCGATACGTTCCCCGTGTCGTGCTCTGACAGAATGATCAACAGCTGGT
Source organism: Aspergillus hancockii (assembly GCA_001696595.2). Lineage (NCBI taxonomy): Eukaryota > Fungi > Ascomycota > Eurotiomycetes > Eurotiales > Aspergillaceae > Aspergillus > Aspergillus hancockii. Next base: position 7,543 of record MBFL02000279.1, read on the forward strand.
ACTGCAATGTCCGAGATAGCGTAAATTTCTATTGGGTGGAAAAAGGGAATAGACGTGAGAATCAGAGATTCAAAACAATAAAAAAGAAAACAGAAAACAGAAATGTCTCGGTCTTTGTAACGGGGGAGTGCTCGACAGCGTCCCGCCCGTAGAACCGTGACATTATCGGACAGTCGGATCAAAACATTCCTGTTCCTGAAACAAGACAATAGAGTGATATGTCCCCTATACCTTAGACGGGTGAGTTCCTTCCTCAGTGCCGAGATTTCCGCAGTCTATCTAGATTGTGGAAGCATGCAAGCTGCCGTTGGATACAGGAGTCGGAAAGACTTGACCAAGCTGTAGAGTGCGGCGTGCTCACAACAGCCCAAAAATCTTTTGTTAGGTAGAATTTACATTCTGTCAAGAACAAATTGCCTCGAATAAGCCAATCAGCTGCATGCTGCATGGTCCCGGGATGCGCTGCGCTCGTGGATTGGCCACATGTAAAAGGGGATTCCTGGGAAATATTTGAAACGAAACAAATGAAGGAGTTACCTCCAACTCTCCAAGTTTCCTTGTACGGTACAGAGTGATAGGTTTGGTCACCTCGCAGTCGTCCGGCGTGGGGCTCTGTATCCCTGGGGACGGGATTTGGTCGCGTACTTGAAATTCAAAGATCTGCTTCTTAGACAGAAAAAGTAAAGCAGAACGAAGGGAAAGAAAAAGAGAAAGGAGAAAAGACCGGAAAGTTGCAGCCGCTCAATTCGAAATATCCCAGGTCGTTCCTGAACCAATACGGCAGAGAAGGAAAAATCGACTGCTCAGTTGCTTCTATTCGGCGGCCCAGAATGCGGCTTGGTGACTAAAACAGCCAAACAAAAATCAAAAGGGGTTGGATCTCATGCTTATACGAGGCTAAGGGTCGGTTATCTGCAAGTATCCGTTGGACATCACGCGCTTACTGCTGCCATCTGAACTATTCCGAAATGTGTGCCCGGTTGGAATTGGGTGGCATCAAGTTGCCTACGACTCAGGGAAAGACCGGCCGATAAGTTCAGGTGCGGCTGAATCCCGAAAGGTATCGTAAAAGCGAGACCGTTTGGTAAGGTGGAACTGAGGGTAGCTCGGGAACACACGTCTCTAGATTATTCAAGGACATCGGAAGGCGGTTGTCTCACAGGAAAACGAAGGGCACGGCAGAGAAACTCGAGGGAGACCAAACCGATCAGCTGACTTCTTTTCCTTTCACCGACACGGGCCGAACACTGTGGTTGATCATGAACCAAGAGTATTAGTTATATAGTGACAGCACTGACTCATGCGTGCAAATGAACCTGTAGCTACATACGTCTTGAGCCACGCGTAAGATATTATCGATTTCCTAGGAAAAGCCCAGCCCCGGAAAGAGAAGGCGGCTTCCCTTTGCGAAGCTTGGCTAGAAGTACGGCGCCCGGAGCCCCCTCTAACTACTAGATGCAGTGCAAGGTAACTTAGTACTAAACGTGATTGTTATTATCGGCCTAAAGGAAAAACATAGTAAGATATCATATAGACGAAAGCCCCGGTCAGCAATTATCTCCGATCCCAACCCTGTTCGATAATTCCTCGACATAAACAAAGTAACACTCCCAGCCAATAAAGCGCCTGGAACAAAGGAAACAAATTCCCACTTGAGTGATAGTGTATCATAATCGTAAAAGTCATATCATTCGCCAAGACGAGAATCCAACTCATCTCAAAAGAACCCGGTTGATTTTCTAAGAAAAGTACTCGGCGGGGAGGGAAGCAAGGACAGCAACGGTACCCACTGCACCTACCACAGCCCCCAGGACAGCCGTGGCAGCATGACTTCTAAAATTGGTGGCTCCAGAAGTCCTCGCCCGTTTCGACGGTCGTTCCTCTTGAACAACGCGAAGGGTGCAGCTATCGGTGTTTTGAGAATGCTGCGCGGCGCTTAATTCAGTGAGCTGTGACGACGAATTTCCTAGACTAGGCACAGTAATTTGTAGCTGGGCATCAGGGAAACACGATTCATCCCCTTCGATCGCGGGTTTGTTATTAACAGGTGAACTAGCTTCGGCAGAGAAGCAGATATTCTCAAGAGGAACGCCATACTGGAACTCGACGTCGAGTTTTGCTTCCATTGCTTTCCTCTTTAGCGGCTGTCTCCGGGCAGCTCCGACCTCTGATGACGATGGGTCAACGATATCTTTAGGTGGAGCACAAATATGGCGATCTTGTTCGCACGGCAAACCCATGTCGGTGGGAATGCCCGCCTCCATTTGGGAACTCTCAACCAGAGTGTGTGGCGGTGCATCTTCAGTTCCAGCAGAAACAGGGGCAATAGTATCAGTTCGATTATTACTTTCCACTAAGTGAGGCTGCAAGTTGACAAATGGGCCGTCTTTGTAAGGGATCCGTGGACCGAAATGATCTGGTAAAAGGTAGGTCGGGCTAGGAGCAGCGTGTGATTGCCAGTCCTCCATTGCTTGTGTGAAAGCATCACAGTGAAACCCGGTCATGGTGTGATCAAATAGTTTACCTCTTGGTTGTAAAGGAAGATCGGAGTCCGCCTTATCTTTAGCGGCGACAGACCACGAAGAACTCTGCTCATCAAGGCTTGGAGCTTTGTCCTGGGAGAGGGTTATATCAAGTTTTTTTCCAGTATGATAGGCGAGATCGGGTGTGTATGCCTCTCTTTGTTTTCCTTTCATATCAGAATCACTAGGCAGATCATCATAACCATCACAAGTCGCGGTTGCTTGTTGGCCTTGGTGAACAGTCAGGAATGGAACAGGGCTCAACCTGACAGAGATCCGGTCTGGATCAGACTCTTCACCATCATACTCAGATTGGGATTCGGACATCGATTCATCTTCGGAACCAACTTGGTCATCATCCTCACCCTCCCAATCGCAGGATTCGGCAACAGAACGTGCATCCGAAACAAGGTCTAATCCGTTTGTTGGATTATGAACGGCGTGAGACTGCTCATCCCGAGACTCGTGGTTAGTTACCATTTGGACATCAACAGCTAAAGGGGGTGTCATTCTTGGAGTTGCAAGAGGCTGTTCAGCTTTCTCGCTGTCGAGGTCAATGGGGCTATATTGTGATCCGACGGAATCACCCGCTTTAGGCGGAGAGGTTATCGGGGATGATATCTCCATGATTGAGTCGTCTTCTGATTCTAAACCAGAATCGGAGTCCGCTAATTCAGAGCTAGTCTCAACGGCTGTTACTGCTGGAACTGAGTCATAAATTATCTCATTATCGTAATCGTCATCGTCGTCGTCGGGAACGCAGAACGTATTAGTCGCCCGCTTTACTTGGTAGCTACTGCTAGTATTCACGACAAGCTCGTCACTGCGTTGTGTCAGTGGGTTCAATATCAACTTATACATGCATGACATACCCGGAACCGAGCCACTGATGTTCGAAGCGAACTCTGAGTGGAGGAAAAGTCTCTTTTACAACCCAGTCAGAAAAGGCCCGAAGTCTTACTCGAGGATTAACTTACCATGGCCACGAATAACTTCAGTTCCGAACACTACCTCATCCCCACTGTTGATGGTCGTGTCCTCACCAACCGGTATCTTTTCGCCGTTCACCCAGGTACCGTGCATGGAGCCGCCGTCGCTGAGATAAACTGCCTAAATTCAAAAATTTCAGCGCAGCTCCAATAACAGTAGCCAATAATACAACAGTCCCCTCACAAGAGAGCGCCAGCTGGCATACCTTCTTTTCTAGACAGACGTGTAATTTAGCGTGATCGCGTGACATCACGCGAGAGTCAAATAGTCCATTGTGATTCGTAGGTATGAGGTTCTTTTTCTCACGTTTCGAGGCGCGACCGATGTCCACATGCTCGGAGTCAGATGTAAAGGCCAGGGAGCGATATGGGAGGACATCGAGTACGTCAAGCGGATAGAGTCTGACGATAGCTAGAACGCAGGGTCGTATAAGCCTATGAAATCCAGGAGAAATAGTACAATAGGATCAAATGGAAAATCCAGGTACCCTTTATGTCAGACATCGCGGTTTATTCAGCAGACCGCTCGTTCTGGGGAGTAGTAGGTGCAGTGAAGGCCAGTGTGAGGAGTTCCAGAGCCGAACTACAGAACCGTGAGGTCTTAGCAGTTGGTATGCAAGGAATACCAAAACATGAAACCGTTCCTGTGAAACCAAGTAATGCACTTGGATGTTGCTGGTGGTGAAATAGAGAGACGTGACGCCGTCGATGGTGGTGAGAGGAGGGGCAGGAAAGGGGAAGAAGGAATGCGTACCTTATGCAATCAAGTCAGCCTGAGGCTAACGGACGATCGTTGTCAGGCAGAGAAAGACGACAACGACTGGCTTATACTGTCCTGTTACGTAGCCAGTGCAGGCACCTGCAAAATTTCTCAGGGAAACTTGCTCTTTGACAGGCGGAAAGTTGAAGAGCTCAAGTCTCGTAGATCAGGCTGTAGTTTGATGGTATTCGATAGGTCGATACCTAGTATGTCGGTATCAGCGATAAGAGAGGGGGGAAGGTGTGGAGTGTGGAAAGAACAGGGCTCCCGACCTTGTTATTCGAGCAGACAACACAGGAGAAAATGAACGATAATTTAGACGTCTTCGAGGAGGCAACCTTAAGTGATTACACTCAAGAACAAGATGAGGGTAAGGGTTGGTGATGAGTTGGACTTTTTGAGTCAAATCGAACTGCAGTGATGACGCTGATACGCAGACCACTGATAGGCGGCAGAGTGGGGTTTCCGTCGGCCCCGTCAGGTGGACACTCCATGACCGTATCATGAGCTGTTGGAGTCCTTGGGCTGGAACCCCAATTTCAATCTCCCGGATGAGAGTGTTATTGGCCCATTTATGGTTTCAAAGAGCATCAGATTCACAAGGCACATCCTGAATCAATGAACTTCCAACAAAGACTGATTCTAGACTCCGACTACTTGGTATCTGATCAAAAAAATCATTTTTGACGGACTCCGTTGGCATCCTTCCAACTCTTCCATTGGCTATGGTACATAATTTCTTCCCGCCTTCCCATTTAAACATGAAGCTTCAGGCAGAGAAGATGCCTCAGTCACTGCAAATTCCCTAATAATTCCAGCTTTTCTCCCTACACAAGTGACCCCGGTGCTTCGTCCAAATGAAAGTGAAGTATAAAATAGAAAAAAACAAACATGAAAGTGGTCTCCCTTGAAGTAGCCGAGTAAGGGAGGCAAAAAAAAAGTATATGGGAAACAAAGATAGTAAGTACATGCGCAGATAAAAGGCTCCGGCATCCTGAATGTATCGGAAGAGACTAGAGAAAGGATTATAGCCAGACATGGACCATCGCCTATTCGTTCCAGCGGAGGTGTGGAGGGGGAGAAAGGAAAAATGACAAACACTATTAATCCAACATGTGCGTCTTGGTCACTTCAAACTCGGGGGATGCAAAAAACAAACATGTCTCAATTTACAGACCCGGGGGAGCACCACCGAAGCCAGCGCCCATAGTTTGCAGACGGGCAGCAAGCTGGGGGTACTTCTCTTGCACTTCGAGTTGTGTCCGGGTGGCCTCAGCGTACGAGATAGCGTTGATAATCTCGGCTTCTGTACGAGCCAACTCCGCAGCTCTTTCGAAATACTTAAGGGCCTGTGAGACCTTACCCTGCTGCAGAAGGAGCTGGGCCATGGTTCCCACAGCGATATCACACTCAGGATCAACTGTGATAGAGTTAGATGATGAGCCTCGTCTACGCGTAAAATCAGCGGTTACTTACTGATCAAAGCCTTCTGGCACAGGTTCTCGGCCTCTTGGAAGTCGTGCTTCCACTGGAACAGAGCAAGTGCTTTGTTGATGAGGGGCAGGACATTAATTCCCATAGGCTTGCTCTGCTTCTCCATCTCCACAGCCTTGTCGAACTTCTCGATGGCCTCGGAGAAATTCTGCTGGTCGAGGAGAAGCTCGCCATAGTAGTTGTAGACATCCGGGACGTCCTCGAAGTTCTTCACGGATCTCCTGAAGGTAGCCATAGCAGATGCGACAGATCCCATCTTGTATTGTGTAACACCCAGCTGGATATGGGAGTAGATGAAGGTACGGTCGAGGTCGATGGATTTCTGATAGTCTTTGGCGGCTTCCGCAAATTCACCGAGGATGAAGTGGAACTGAGCACGGTGATAGTAAATGTCAGCTTCGTCCTTGTTGTGGGAGATGGCAAGTTCGAAATCATCTGAGGCGGCATCCTTGTTTCCTGTTTATCTGTTAGTGAGACATGGTACCACGACCAACTTCGCTTCGGCAGAAGGATGAATTGTGCTTACCAAGTTCGAGGTGCAAGCTAGCACGTTTGATATAACTCTGAACCAATGATGGCTGGAGTTCAACGCTCTTGTCGAGATCAGCAAGAGCAGCCTGAGCATTACCTTCCAGGTAAGTGAAGGTGGCACGCATGTTGAGGGCTAGGGCCTCAAATTCGCCAAGGTCGCCAAGTTCCAGGGCCTTTTCGAATGCTCCGGCAGCCTCCTCGTAGCCATCACCGGTCTTAAGAGTCATTGCGACCAGACCCTTGCGGAGCTGGCCCTTACCAGAATCATCGCTCAAGTCGGCGGATTCGTCTAGGCCTTCTGGGAGGGGCTTAGGGCGGAAGCTTTGGAGGTAATTGGACACGAAGGTTGGGCTAGGGAGCTTCTTGCCCTTAGCTTCCAAGATAGCTTTACCCTTCTTCTCCGCAACCTTCTTCAGGAGTCTCTCAAGAGCAACACGGCTGACCTCGTTGGAGAAACCGTCGATGATGCAGCTAGCAGTGAAGTCAAGAAGGGCCTCGCTGAACTTCTCAAGGTGCTCATATGCAATCGCCCTCCTATTCAAGGCCTTGACATACTCGCTATCCATAGAGAGGGCAGCAGTAGTGTCTTCGACGACCTTCTCCCACTCCGACAGAACATTGTAGCAGGCAGCGCGGTTGGAGTAAAAGACCGGGTCAGGTTTGCAAATGATGGCCTTTCCGTAAAGTTCGATCGCTTTGTTGTAGTCCTTAGAGCCGTAGGCCTTGTTTCCGGCAGCTTTCAGCTTCGCGGCATAAGCTTTCCGTGTCTAGAGTCCAGTGTCAGCGCGCTCTTCGTCATCACGGTATTATGGCCCACCTCTTCCGATAGCTCCCCAACAGTAGATTCGTCAACTTCCGGGAGTTCATCGTAATCTTCAGCCTTCTTCTTGTCTGTAGCATCATCAGTCTAGGACTTGTGGTTCAACGGTCGGAGATGTAGAAATCTTGTAGACATACCGTCCTGCACAGCAGCGGCCTTGGCCTTCTCTTTCTCTTCAGCCCTTTTCTTCTCCTTCTCCTTCTCCTTTCGGCGCTGGTTCTTGCTCTTCTTCTTCTCGGTAGGCTGAGGAGCCTGAGCAGGCCGGCTTGAGTCGGAAAGGTAGTAGACAACACCCGCGCTGGTCACGACCACGGCAACACCCGCAATGGTATAGACCAGAGCCTTATTTTCTGATACCCATTTCGAGACGCGGTCCCACACTGATGCTGATGAAGATGCCGGAAGAGAGGCAGTGTCGACAATCACGTTCTTGACTGGTTGGGGTAATGGCGATTCGCTCGACATGATGACCAGTTAGGAACCCGTATTTCTCGAATCCTATGAAAATCTGCACCGATTAGATAGTGTTCGAATGACAAGACGAAGCAAAAGAGAGAAAAACAAACAGATAAATTGGGAGGTACGAACTGGTCCTTGGTGTACGGCAAGAGCCTTCTTTTTATCCGGGTTGGGGGAGATGGAAGGAGTCGCGGACTGAAAAGTTATACGTTTCTGGTGGTCCGGCGACGCAGCGGCCTTCCGCCTGAGCTCCTCATGCAACGCAAGCCAATCACACCCACCGCAAAGGGATGCTCACTGCCTTGTTTTCTCCACAGTATCAGCATCCCAAAAGATTATTAAGAACTGGACTTCAATGCTCGAGGCCGAATTGGCTTCTACCACGTTAATTCACAACTAATGCTTTCCTCTTTGCCACAGTATGATCGGTCGCGTGCGCTGGTAGCTCCAGGGCTAACAAATACAGCAATCATCCAGATTTTACAGCCAGTTGAACAGATCTGACATCACCCCTTAATCTATTCTATTAACCAAAATAGGACTCATCGCAATGATGTCCACTCCACCGATAACATCCTCGGATTGCTTCCGAATCATATCCTCTCTCCGTTATGACCCTGCGCTTTCAAAATGTATCGATGAACGAGCCGCGGACTCCCATCTGCTGACCACACCATACTACCTTCTGCCTTACCACCAGGATCGGCTCCTCAGCGCGGCGCAATGTTTCAAATGGGCAAAAGCTACGGAATTCCTGCAACAAGATTTGGGTCAATTTATGCAGTTCCTGGACACATTCATCCCGGACAAAACGGAAGCCTGGCGTCTTCGTATTGTTATTGATAGCAGCGGAGCTTGTAAGGTCGAAGTCAACCCAACAACGTCAATCGACCCTCTGAACCTTCTCCTTCCTTCCGGTGGGCGCCCACAGTCAAATTTATGGCGTGTATATGTTGACTCGGAGTCTACAACCCCTTCGGACTTTACTACGCATAAGACTACTGCGCGTGACGACTATACAGCTGCACGACTCCGGTCGGGGATCACTTCACCGCAGGAACCGGCCGAGGTACTTGTCGTCAACCCAAAGGGTGAAATTATGGAAGGGAGCATTACAACCCCGTACTTCAGGCGGCGGAAATTTGGATCTAGGACACATAGCGCGAGTAAAGAGCCCGAGCCAGATTGGGTCACTCCTCCGCTCTCAAGTGGCGGCAATGCAGGCACGACAAGACGATACGCTCTGACTCAAGGGTTCTGTACTGAGCAGATCGTCTCATCAATGGATTTGGTTGATGGCGAGGAGTGTTGGCTTAGTAACGGGGTGAGAGGCTTTATCCCCGGTAGGATTGTACTGAAGGGATCCCAGAAGATCCCACTTTAACGGTAATACTAGTAGCCGTTTATCTCAGACCTCAGTAGAGCTCCCTAGGCTCTTCCGCCTCGGAGATTAATATCTAGAATGTCTTAAGATAGATCTAGAACAAAGACAACGCAAGGAATATTGTCAGGTGGTCATTGGTCGTGTAGCTGCAGGATAATGCATCTCTAAATAAGTCGTCTAATTGGCTGACAAGGACCACTTGCCTTATTTCTTCTTTTCGACAACAATTGGGTTGGGGTTACCGACCCATTCAAGTGGGCGAGGACGCATGAATTCCTTCATAATCTCCTCAGTGACCTGAGCCCTGCGCTCCTGGAAGCCTTGGACGTAAGCTTGCAACTCAGCAATGCACCTCTGCTTCATTTCGCCGGTGAGCATCTCTCCCTTTTCGTATGCAGTACGAATGCGCTCGAGCTCTTCATCATCTTCCAGGAAGAAGGTGAGGTACTGGAATGGCACATCGACCTTGCTGTTTCCGCCGAGCTGACGCTGGAGCTCCGCCGTGTCCTGACCACCAGAGAAAGCATACTTGTTAATCTTGTTCTTAATACGGCTTGCTGCGTCATTCATGTAGATAGCGGATGTGTCCACGCTAGCAGACATTTTGGAGCCGGGGCCTTGCAGGGCAGGTAGGAAGATGGAATGGATCAGCGACGGCTTCTTGTACTTCATCTTTTCGGCGTTTTCGCGGCATTGCCGGAAATAGGGGTCCTGGTCAATTGCGCAAGGGATGAGACACGGAATGGATGAGACTTTCTTCCTGTCCGTGCCGAATATATGGGGGAAACTGGTGGCAAAGGCTGAGGCTGATTGAGTGGCGCAGAAATGGAATTCGCCAATGTTGTTACTATCGTTGAATCCGAAGGTTCCCTTAATAGAATTGATTGTGATACGCTTTGCCATCCTGCACATGTTCTCGTAAAAAGCGCCGCCAACATAATCGAAATCGCTGAAGATGAAGGTCTTCTTCATGTCGAAGCCAACGGCGATAATGTCCATAGCATTTGCCTTGGTATATCTCTTCGCATCCTCTACATCGATCTTTTGCGAGTGCATGAATTTCTGAAGGCCAGTCAGCATATAAAATGAAATAACCATCTAGATTTGAGTGTAACATGCCTCATCGTCAGTAAGCATGATAACCAATGGGCAATCGAAGACGTCTTGCAACCATCTATAGAGCACAATATCATTAGTTATCAATCTAGAAACTCGATTGACAAGATCACATTACATACTTTGTGAATTCGAAGGGAATCGTGTGGCCAACGTGCATGCTGTCGCTGCTGGGTCCTCGTCCGGTATAGAGATAGAATGGCTGTCCTTTTTCATAACGGTCCAGGATTGAGGTTAATTCGCGATGGCTGAACACAATTCCTCTGCGCATGAATCGATGAGGACGATGGCCGGTTACTTTCTCAAAGCGCTCGAGCAAGGCTGGTGTGATAGGGGTCGCGCCAAACTCTCGCACCAATTTGTCATAGTCGACTGGCAGGAGCTTGCCAGACTCATCAACACCTCCTGAGACGTCAAATGGTGTGATCTTCTGTCCAACTGCCTTGGACTCGGACGCCTTTTGGGCAAGGCTCAGCGTGGTGAGCGCGGGTGGTTGACCAGGTTCGTCCACCATTTTTAGAAAGGCGTTAATAGAGAGACAAAAAACTCAACGTAGAGAAAAATTCTAGAGACAAACTTCAAACGGCGCTTAAGAAACGATGAGAAACCGAAGGCCACAATCTTTGCGATAAGCGTTGCGTTGTCGCTCACAATCATGACAATGATATATTTTGTATCTCTGCCCCTCCAAATGGACACCTGATGAGTCAGCAAATTTCAAGGTAATTTTCCAGTATGATTGGCTGTAAACTCTGCTCACGTGCTAGAGCACCCCGCGTCGCAAATCAGGCTAGCGCCGGAGCGTTAAGCTCTATCACCTGATCCATCTATCTAAAGCCAAGACCGAATATGGACAATAAACGAGACCACCACAAAGACACGCCTTTCTGGTTATTGCTCTCACATTGGAGATCATCATGTACTTTTCTTCAAACATGTAATAAACTTGAACAGAATTCTCTTTCATCCTCGTTCAGCCCTGGTGGCGTTTAGATCCCATACCAGGATCCATAGACTATATCATGAGATCGTGATTAAATGCAAGACTCGGAGAGTACTGTCCATAGATATATATTTGTTTTATTTTCACAACTTGTACAACGGCAAACTATAGCTACACAGAAAAATGAGCGTCGCCATCCGTCGACCTCTCTTACTCAGAATATTACTAAATGCTTGGCTTTAAACTAACCTTGCTGGCTAGATATCGGCCATTTTCAGGAAGCACTTAAAGAACGAGACTGGCTGACGGCGCAGTTCCACCAATATTGGCTCATCAATACAATTAAAATATCATTTCTTTCAGTGTTATTCCCATGACAGCTAAACTGGTTACGAAACCCGAAATAGAAACAATGACTGAGAGGCGCGAGAGTTATGGCTTGAATGCCAACACTAAAAACTAACCCCCCTTTCGCCCTCGTTTCCTTTCTTTCGTACACGAATCAACTTTAGTGATGGGAACAAATTGCTGTCCTAGATTTCATGACAGAATGCTTCCGAGATTTCAGTAAGCCCGATATATGTATCCGAGAGTGCTACTGACTGGTTGGCAGCTTAGTTCTGATACACGGCCTTACCTCCAAGGAAACCGAATGTCAAAGGGCAGATTTATTTTCAGAACAATTTCCAAATGCAATTGTCAGGGGCTTCACGTTGCTGCAGCGTCCACCAACAATTTTCCGAAATGGGATTTCCTTCGACAGAGATATCTAATCAAGCAGGTACAGGCTTCCTGGATATATGGTACCCAGGAATACTGACAATTGCAGGCTTTAATTATGGCGTCCGAGAAACCATATTATGCGCAAATTGCTCTGAGGACTTCTGGGATTGTGCTAGGAACCCCCGTTTGTTGGTTTTGTATAGCAAGTTCCTAACGAATTCTGGTCAATTCGATAGGACTTGGTGCTGAGATATCGTTGGTGATCCAGATTGCTTCCGACTTATCAGCTAGAGAAATGCCTCATGAAGATATCATTGAATGGCCATGGAATTATGAAGAATTGTGGCAGTGCCATGCTGGGGGTACTGAGACGGAACGTATCTGTGAACTGGCATCTTCGGTAGAGTTGGATCGCGGGGTAGGAAGACCCAACTGTCTCGACTCACTGCCATCTGCTGAACGAAAGACATGAATAGGGGAGACTCTTGCTCAGACAGGCCGATTCTTACAAGCTCTGTCCCACATTGACCCAGAGACTTATCATTAACGGTCCTCACACGCAGCCCCAGGACCGCAGTAGACTGGATAGGTGCAAGCCAGAGCATCCGGAACTGGATGGACATACCTGAAAAGTTTCTACTACGCATTCATGCGCCCCTTGGCTCAAGTTACATGGCACCTGTTTGTCAGTTACATCAGATGATGAAGGCAAAGAATGGAGGAGCAATTTCTCTCGCTCTTGCCTTGGTAAGAACCATAATAAGACACAAACTGTAAGGAGTCTCCTATTTTCACTGTGCCGCCAGATTTTCCTGCAACGACCGCTCTTATTTCAGCAAACATCAAATTTATGTAGCACAATGATGAACCTCGGCGCCTTTTCTGAAATGTTGAAAATGCGTCTATGGGATCACTGAAGATAGCTCTTGTTTGTGAAAGCGCACCCGAACGCTAAAAGTAAAGGCGGCATATGTGAGGATGCAGTCTGTGTCGCGGACCAAGCTCCTTCCAAGTATTTTCTCAGGAATTCTGTCCAATCTGCTGTCCACCCACTGATCAAGGGACAAGCCTTGCTCTCAAATCCTCGAGGAATTAGTGGTACAGAGATTGTCTGAAGTTCCCGCTACATACTTGATGACAATGGCTAGGGTGGGTTGGCTAGGGGTGCCGGACGCAATCTCGACAAAGTCGACGATCACCCATCAAATCAGAGCACTACCGAGTTCGTTCGAGTTGTCCAATTGGGCATCTGCAAAGATACAGAGTTTTAAATAATCGCTAGATTCAGACCTCCCTACGTTGGGTCGCGTACGCTGCGAGACTACTGACGCCTCCGGAGCTTGCTGTGGCCGTGGCCCTCGGCGAGCCCGGCGCAACGAAGTCATTGTTATCATTACAAGAGAATATCTTAGGTGATATTATCCAAGGTATTAGCAGCACCGCTGGTCTGATAGTTCAACTTTATGATGCCCACGTCTTCTTTCTTCACGAATCGTGTGGTTCTCGATGGCGCAATGGTTCTCCAGGGAATCTAGTCATAGCTTTATACTATCGGCATGCCTAGACTACCTTGATATTGTGTTGCCACTTGCCATCATCAAGGATAAATACCAACCAATGCAGGGTGGACTCAATCTCCTTCGTTATGCGATTCTAAATTGGCCGCAACATTTCATAGAAGACGAGTCGGACGCTGCTGCCGTCACTTGAGTGGCAAACTTCTTAGCTCACGAGGAGAATGTTCGTGCCTTATGCAAGTTATACCATGGTTTCCACTGTGAGAGCCAGTGTTGCGGAGGGGAGGTGCAGACGAGCATCCAGACCGCGTGCCGCTTCGGATTGGTGGCGCTCATTGAGGGTTGTAAGCCTGCAGTGCAGTCATCGTAACACTCAGCAGCGATCCTGGAGAACGCCCTTGGTCTCGCAGCTAGTTACGGACAGGAAGGGATAACCAGGCACCTCCTTCGTGAAGGTGCAGCATCTGTTAGTGCCTTGGGCTTAGCTGTTCGAGCCGGATCCGCTGGTACGGTCGTCGAGCTGCTCCGTATCAAGACTGGGAGGGAGACGCCCGATAAGAACGGCTACCCACCCCTGCATTATGGTGCCGCTGCGGGACACGTAGATATCACGGAAATGCTGCTAGCAACAGGTGTCGCTATCGATGAAACCAACCCAGATCGTTTGACTGCTTTGCACATCGCCGCAATGACTGGGCAAGTTGCCATCGTGGAGATGCCCCTCGAAGCAAAGGCATCTGCCATCCTAGTGAATACGTTCGGATGCGATGCTCTGAAGCTTGCCGCACGGGCGGGATCCGGCGAGATCGTGGGGCGACTGATTGCCAAGGGAGCAGATGTGAATGCGTTGGCACCTGACGACAACAGTGCGCTTAACTTAGCCATAGAAGCGGGAGATCCGTCATAAACTCTCACCGTTCTCAATACTATTAGAGATATCAGCTCACAGAATGGCGCGGGCTTCAAACCCATGGATTTAGCCGCTCGAGGTGGCAATCTCCTTATTTTGGAGCAACTCTTAAATCGAGGAGTAAGCCCCCGCCCAGGCGTTCAAGAAAATCCCGCCGGTGAGTCAGGTCAAAGTGCATGCCGTTTGGTAGAAGAGAGACCGCCTCCTTCCTTAGCTCTTGCTGCTAAGCATAGGCATACAAACATTGTTAAATGGTTCCTCGAACGTGATATAGGCTCCTGTAAAGGGGACGACAGTACGGCTATCTATCACCCAGCCGGGGGCGCGCACAGCGCTACCCTGAGGGAGCTTCTCCAGAGTGGTGACTGGCAGCTCGCCCGAGACGCACAGGACCGAACAGCATTACATATGGCTGTTACATGAGGGCATCAAGAGATTGCTGCACAACTTCTGCGATTTCCACTGTCTAAACTTCACACCACAGATGGCAGGGGATAGACTTCGCTACATCACGCAACTGCGTGTGGAGACGCTTGGATGATCAAGTTTCTTCTTCGGGAGGGCGCGGTAGTCAGACTCCAAGACCACGACCAGCCGGTCTCCGTTGCATATCGCTGCTGAGCGGGGCCTTCTATCTGGGTTCAGTATGTTCATGCAGCTAGCCGGTGCGAATGGCGTAATCAGAATTCGTGATAAAGAAGGGCAAACAGCCCTTTTCTTGGGGATCCAAGCGCGTTAGTATCCTATCGTATAGAGGTTATTGGAAATGGACCACGGCGATTTGCCTCAAAGCGAACATAGCTATCCTTTCCATATCCTTTCCACCTCGCCGCTCAGCTTGGAATGCAGAGATAACCCAGCTTTATATTGCCGCTAGATGGGATGTGGATGGTCCCAACGATAACAATGTAACGCCATTGCACGCTGCAGTATCTAGTCGGTCATCGGAAGTGTTCCAGTTACTCATCAAGGCTGGTGCAAGCGTGAATGCCGCTGATAACGATTTCGATTTGCCGCTGCTTTATGCAGTGGAGCTGGACTCTGAGGAGATTGCTCAAGCTCTATTGACTGCCGGAGCCGATATCAATGCGTTGGATACAAAAGGCTCCACGCCCCTTCTACCGAGCGTCCTACAGCGGTTTTGCTCAGATGGTTCAGAGGCTCTTGTCGTGGTCCTCACCGCCCAATTGGACCAACAGAACGATCGAGAGTGGACAGCTCTCCATGCAGCATACGATAGCCCTGAGGTCATCGAGTTATTGCTAGGTGCGGGTGCAGATTCATTTTTACAGGATCATATGGGTTATACTCCTCTTACACTAGTAGCCGAGCGAAAGTCTCCCCAATCATACGATGAACTCGTCAAGGCCAAGACGGAGAGGGCTTTTGAATGGTCAGAATCCACACTCGGTGTTGGCTCAAGAAGTTGCGACCGTAGGTAGGCAAGACACTCTCAAGAGGTTAATTGACTGAGGAGTGGATATCCGTGCCGAGGATGAGAATCTACCCAGGGAAGTCCTTAATTTGCAGAGTGACAGAATGAGGTGGAGCCTTCAAACACCTCGAGAGATCGAGTGGAAGACATTCGGGATAGTGTAGTATCATCGAGTGCTCCAATGAGAGTAGTATGGACTAATCATCTTTACATTTTATAAAGGCTCGTGCATGGATAGCGAACAGACAACCTGTGCCTCTCCTTTGTTCCATGGGCCTATTGCCTGCCGAAAGAATTGTAGTGTACATCCGCAGAGAGCAGCAGTTCACGCCGTTTAGAATGTCTAATAGATCAAGCGTTTGCCCGCCCTGGGCGGCAGCCAACGGCAGTTTCTGTTCCGGGTAAGCGCCGCACGCCAATCCGGAAGCGGCCGCAATGCTACCCAATCAGAGCACAGGTATAGAGTCGTACCGCCGGTCCGAGAAGAATTGTCCGACCACTCAGAAAGGCGATAGAGCAGACGAGCACCCAACAAGCCCAAAGAGCATCATCTTCGCCACTGCTCCTCTGTCGTTAATCCATCATTCACACCTAGTACATACATCCGTCAACATGAAGTTCTTCGAAAACATATTCGTCTACGACTACTCTTTCCCTGCCGTCTCCCTTGCTTACTTTCTGCGCTATCCCAACCCGTACTCTCGCCATGTCCTAACGACCGATGTCATTGACCGTTATGTCGATCCCCAGACCCAGCGTCTTCATACGATTCGTCTCCACTTGAAGAAATCGAAAGTCCCGTCTGGTATCCTCAAATTGCTGCCGAAGGGCATTGGTGGATCCGACAATTCCGGCCAGAGCTACATCCTAGAGACCACCGTCGTTGATGCTAGGGAGGGATGGATGGAGAGCGAATCACGCAATATGGAGTGGACCGGTATCCTCAGTGTCGTTGAAAAGCAACTTTACCAGCGTCTGCCAATTGAAGGGGCTCTTGATAACCTCGAGGGGCTTGCTCTTGACGATAAGCGAGGCGAGCAGACTACCGTCAAGACAACCGTCACGTTCCGTTCTCGGCTCGGACAAGGAAAGCTGTTAGCCAGAAGGAAAGCCGACTCAATTGGTGATCCCAATGGTGAGCTTGAAGAGGAGGCGCCTAAGAGAGGTTTTTTCTCTTCCCTATCGACCGCGGGCATCCAGCGAACAATTGAGCTCATTGGTGTGAGGCGGACCCGAGAGGCGGTTCTCAAGAGCAAGGAAGGAATGAACATTGTCTTGGAACGTTTGCGACACGGCGGAATCGTCGGTGTTCTCGAGGGCATACGACAGGACCGAGAGACAGCCTTTGGAACGGAAGGCCCTTGGAAGCGCGTTTGGATCAGGGGACAGGGGCATACAGAAGATGACGGCAATTAGCCTCTATTGGCTATTCAGGCAGCGGCGAAAGAATCTGGGGATTATATATACAACATTCAAGCGTGGAGCTTTGGCGTTTGGGACTTCATATCGACACTCTCCTACCATCTCGATTTTGCATTCGACTTCATTTCTCATTTTTTGACAGCATCAATTATCGCGCAGCAAGCATGTTTCTACCGATCATGTATTCCATGAAGATGTTTTACGAAACACAAAATGTCGGTTGTATATTAGGAAAGGAACAGGCGATCGGTGACTACACTCATTTTGTGGCCACCTACTGTATTATACAATATGTATGAATTTTTATTTATCTTAAATATCACTCCCCCACAATATTGATATTTCTGCTTCTTTTCAGTAATTTTGTAATCGAGATAAGAAACTGCGACTTCAAGGCAAGCAACTGTTGAATAGATAACCAATCAACTTGCTGAGCAGAATTTACGTTGACTTAGTAATCGCTGGGGAATATTTGGTTTGCAAGCTCCGTCTCTCCCTAGTACCTAACTATTATTTACTCCAGACCCTTCAATCATGCCCACCGTCAAGTGAATGTCTAATAAAGCATGGTGGGGAATTAACGTTCAAACAAAACTAGGAGAATTCAGTATAGGGGACCCCTCAAATGAACTTCTTTTGCAGAGTGTGAATGGATCAACAACACTTTCATGCTGGCCATCCAAGACTATACACATAGCGTCTAAAGACAGCTTTTCAAGCCTAGTCTGTGGTCGAAGTGAATACAGACTCGGACAGCAGCAGTACTCTACGTCACCATCCGCATATAGCAAGAGAAACACTATTGGAGGCCACCACCACGTGATACATATCACGCGAGGTTTACAATTGACGCGTATCACAATTTTGTGTTGTCTCAGTCCATACATAACACAGCGTCGAGCTGGAATGGAAAGCCAACCACCTAATCGTGGTATACGCAAGCGACAGAGCGACAGCCATGAGCAGTACTCCAGTTGTAAAAGACCGTACGAGGCGACGATGGACCCGCTAGCACTCAAAGACCTAGGTGAGAACCTCAAGTTTCTACCCGTGCCTACAGACACCGACGACCTTGAAACAACATCAAGGAAGATGCAAGAGCTTGCCAAGATTGTGGAAGAAGGTAACAGTCTTGCGCTCTGGACGGGATTAAAGCTAGCACCTAAAATCGCCCCCAGGGATCCGGAGATTTTAGCCAAAGCACAGTTAACGGAATCGGAACTGGAGTTGTATGAGCGCTGGAAGGGGTTGCAAAACAGCAACAACGACAAGGATGAAAACAATGACCACTCCGAGGATCAGGAGACGCTGAAAATCCCTGAGTTCAACTGGGCCGAGAATAAGGCGCTTGTGCCGACAGGGGCTCAGAGTGTTAGGAGATTTACACAACGGGCAGCAGCCATGGATGTAGTCTGGGGCCACCACGGCGCCACGGCCGAACATGCATCGTGGCTGACCTTTAATATGGCGCACATGCTACCCCTCATCAAGGCGATCACCAAAATCTCTAACATCCAGAAACATATTCAGGATCAGGATCCTCTGGCCGGTAAACTAACAGAAGGGCAAGCTGCAGAAATTGAAACAGTACGCAAGGTCGTGGCGATCGCAGAGGGAAACAGAAATCGGGAGATGGAAAGGATCCGCAAGCTGGCTCGATCCATATCTGAGTCAGCCGCAGTTCTCAAATCTCGCGCACAAGAACTGGAGAGATCCGAAAGGTAGCCTGGTCTCTCGCCTGTTGGTCCAGGTATAAATTTATGGCTATACCCTTGAACAGCACACACGCCCGCGCAGAGAAAAAAGCTAGTGAGAGACGATACTTTCCTTTGTGTGTTAGCAGCAATTGATACATAAGGAAAACTGGTTGAAAATGGGAAACCGAGAATATGAGGTCTCAAGTTCTGCTTTCCAATCTGCATGCGCATCGGCGCAGGTAATTACTGTAATAAGCAATTCCAGATCGATGGCTTCCTTAGGGAATCACCCGACCGGCAATGATGTAAGGATCGATTGCGGTTAAGCAAAAAACAGCCTAACATATCCATCCATATTGGCCATCGGGGTCGGATATTAATCTGGGTCTTATCAACTCGTATCCGAGGACGCCAAACCCTAAGAGAAACAGATCTCCAATTCGTTTGTTGTTCAGTCGTTCTCTCCAAGAAAAATGGCTGAATTGCGGTGTCAACGGAATTTGTCCGGCTGAAGTCTGATCTTGGCGTACATTCCCAAATGCCCAAGAAAGGCAATTTAGTAGGGTTAGCTGTCGGATTCGCCCCTAAACGATGACGGCATTTACCGAAGAGGCCGAATCCTAAATGCAGATGACCTCATGCCGTGTACCGCCAGCGTCGACGGATACACATGCTCGGTATCCTGTACAACCAGAAAGAACTCAAGAAAATGGTCATAGCGTACATACATACTCTGTACATACAGCGCACATCCCTTCAAACTTACGTTGCACAGCAGAGGATCAGAGTGCAAGTCGCTGCACGGAGTGATCTTGGCCAGGATAGTTCCCATGCAGCTGATATGTGTAAGAACATGTTAGGAATGTTGCCTGTTCTCTCGGGCGCCATCTCGATTGAGGCTATCCATTAGATACTTTGCAACTCGGTCGTGATATACTGACGGCATTGGGGCTACTCGGGTTACTTCCGCGAGGGATTTTGGAAGCTATTTCCGAGGTCATCACCCCTCAGGAGTGTTAATGGAATATTCGACCGCTTGGCGCCACCAAGGGTTGGACGGTAGTATCTCGGCAATCATGATGTAGTATTATTACACTATCATTATTACTATCACCATTGTTCAGGTGTCGCTAGGGCCTCTTTGATCCAGGGATGGTTCATTCACGCTAAAGGGAACCCCGTTGGATGCCCGAAGAACTAGAGATAGGTACCAAAGGAAACATAAGGAACTATCTACGGAGTATGGTCGTTCGGAATTCTCAACGAAGGTTAGTCTTGAAAATTCGAAAACCCCGTCCAATTGAAAGTCCCAAAACTTGGGATGGCAGCTGTCTAGCTAATTATTCGGAGTATTTTTTTTTCTTTCTCGACCCTGTGCCTCTGCAGCTCTCACTACCTCCATCTCCTTAGTGGGTGTGCATTTCACGATGCGGCTGTGCAGTCAATAAAAATGATATAGAAATAAATCCACCATCCGTAAGTATCCCATGATGTTTTGTGAAAGATTGGAGAAAAATGCAGGCAATTCGGTTTCTCCGTCCAATACTGGACTAAATCCCATAGGTGGCAATACTTGGGCGATGAGTGATAGGGAGAGGGTGAGAGTATCAACTTGGAACACTGGTATGAATTGTACAGTAGCACCACTGTTAGTGTGATCGAGGGTCCTGTGGAAATCCTGCACTACCTAAATAGTCGGCTTCCCCCCTAGACCATTTCCGTTAATCACTCCCGCCGTGGCCTCCGTCGTTAATCAGGGAATCCCTCGAGATTTAATTAGACATCGACCCATCAGTTGGTATTATTGGCTGATTATTGTTTATGATTTTCTTTCAGCAAGTTGACTAATGGATCCAGTTTTTTTATATTTTTATTATTTCCCATGCATTGGTGATGTGCACAATGCTTTCTTTCTTTCTTTTTCTTGTCTCCCCTGGTTAACCGCGAACAGCTCATTGAGTGAGACCTGGGAAGTAAATAAACCAATAAAAAAAATACTACCTGAGTAATTGGCTTGGTATGATGACATGAATCTTGAGTCAAATCCGGAGACGGACCAGCGGTGCGACCGTGACAATACCCGTAAAAAAAGAATAGCTTACTAGCGTGAATCTCAAGGTACAGCTGGTGGCTGGCAGCAGACACAGTATGTAGGCGAGCCCATTGGCCCCTCCGGACCCTCAGAACCCTTGGAAGACCGAAATATGTGAGAATGCGGCGTTTTTAGTGGACGCCTCCTGGCACCCTGGGCGGATCAACCGCCGGAACTGCCAAATTCGGCCAGGAATATGCGGGGACTTGACTTTTAGCGTCAGTGACCAAGAAGGGCCAAGAATGCCTCCTAAAACGCCAGGAAGCCAGCAAAAGATGAGGTCTCCTCTAGCCAATCCGGGCTCCACACTCCCTGTTTCACAGGCAAGACAATAATAAGTTGCCGGTCACAGAAAGAGACGCAGAGTGAGTGTGAGACTGACTGACACAGAAAAAGAGAAACATTGACGCTGAGAATACCACTGGATTTGATTTGATTTGATTTGATTTTCCTCTTTTCTTCCTTGTCGTTGCGACCCCCTTCATCTTCTGACATTAATTCGCCTGCCCTTCCTACTCTCTTTCTCTCTTCGACACAACCATAACTAATCACCTGGTCCTCTTTCTCCTCACCCCCGACCGATACTCCCGTCCGAAGAGGATCAGTGGTTTTTTCCCAACTGGCGGAGCATCCCGACCCGGACCTTATTACCGGATCCCCAATTCTGACAACAGGGAGGCCTTCCCCTCCCTGCGAGTGATCAGTACGACAGTCACACCTAGTTTAGTGTTCTTCCGAATTCCTTGGCCATTGAACCCAGGGCGAAAAGCGTTTCATGGGAGTAGGACTGCTGTTGCTTACCTACACGACGACTACCATTGACCAAGCGAACGGTAAATCGACTACCAACCTCGAAATCGGGACAAGCAAAGCGCGAAGGGTCTTTCTCCCCTCTACACTATCGGCTTCTGCCTGTTTTGACGCAGTGAACCACGTCTAGTATGTTCTAGGAACAACCCATCGCTTAGCTACCACCCCAAGACAATACCACATTGGTGTTACCTCCCATCCCTTCGATCACCGTCCGAACCTCCTCTTAACGACAACTCGGTTATGAGCATGCCAGTCGTCCTGGCCGCTGCTCCTCTATTGTCGTCGCGCTTCTGAGGTCATTCGGTCATCCTCCTACACACGGCTTCCCGCCAATACTCCCCGTTGTCCAGATGGCGGACCCTTTCACCTTGGGGTCGATGTTCCGACCATTTTTGGTACTGCTGGCGATGTTGACAACATTCTTGCAACCGGCCCTCGCCCAAGTCTGCTCCTTCTGGGATGGAGGGTGTGTTGATCCCTACGCCCAGACCGCAGTATCCTTCGATTTTTCTCCACTATTCCTCGACGATCTTTCCTTCTATTATGCATATGATGCCAACAACCGAGGGAAAGGTAATGAGCCCATGACGAAAGCGAGTTTTTGGATGGGATATGCAGCACGCCACATCGATAACTCGGTCATTGATTCAAATCGCACATTAGAGGTTGGCCTACGAGTGGGAAATTTAACAGGCACACCTGCGGGAGGAACGAATGGATGCGATGGCGTTTGGGGACCACAGTGTTCCATCAACCTGAAGGAAACCTTAAAGCAGGCCATATTCCAGCTCTCCGTCAAGGGAGAGTATTACGTTTATCCTCTGGATACAGTCCTCCACGAAATGATCGTCAACCCCCCGGCTCTTTCTAATTGCCCACCACCATTCTTTGATGTGCAAAGAATTCCTGTTCAACGTACGTGATAGCTTCATTACTCTACCTGCTACCCAGTCTCCTTGGCTCTGTTTCTCACACTCTAGTTAGCGTTCGCCTCCGAAACGGTAAGCGACAAGGTCGCTTTGATCAAAACCTCCGGGTCCAGCGATGACCCCTGGAAGACATGGTACATCGACAATATGACTGCTAAACAGCAAGCGGATCAAGTGGCTGTTGCGATCATCAGCCGAAGCCCATCATACGATAGTCCTCCCCTGAAGAGCAAAGACGATGTGCAAATAGAACTCGTTTGCCTCCAGGCTCCCTCAACCGGGGGCTCGTCATCCAACCAAGGTGCCACGTAGTCTAATCGACATTGGGCCTCGAGACCCGCCTATGTTCTTTACAGAGATACGAAACGGAATGCTCTACGGCCCACGTTTCATAACTTTGATGGCCCGTGCTGATAGCACTTGCAGCATTCCATCACTCTTCGATCGCGTGTCTACCGTTGGACATGTCTTCCTCCCTCAAGAAGAGGTGGCTAGAACAAGTCGTGATCGTTACCCGTCCGCAACCGGCGCTTTTATAACAGAACCGCGTTTGTCATCGCTCCAAGCATACAGCTCAGTTCGGTGGCATGAGATAGCTAATGAGTTGTCCCGTTTGTGGCATCATATTACAACTTCATGTCGCAAGTCAACACCGTCAGCACTGAATTAATAATAAGTGCCGTACTCGAAGGACGCGGTTCGCGCCTAATTGCGTTTCTGGGCAATGTCCTTGATACACTCGCTAGGGCTCTACTTTCGATTCCCCTTGATTGGGTTATCTACCTCCGATATTTGATACCCCGACGTGACTACACGGTGTGATGTACATAAGGATCCGATCCCCCTGCTCCGGTAACACGTTCGAAATATATTGGATATTGGTATTTTTATTTAATTATAAATCGGATATACTGAGTGAAACCGGCGTTGCTCGACAGCTGTCGCTATATAAAACCTTGGGTGACTTCCTTCGCTTCTCCAGAAAGATAAATTGGTCCGTGCAGAAGACCCCTTAATACAAAGCTACCATGCTTGGAATCACATAGTCGGCCAGTCCATCTCTATCGGTTTCAAACTCCCTGGACCCCGGAAGTCTTCCAAGATCTCAGCTTGTTCACTCAGAAGTATGCGATCCACTTGAGTACCAATCTTGGCCAAACTCCTCATCCGAACTATATCCTCTGCATTGCGCTTATCCCCACGAGCTTGTACATTTTGCTCCCAATGGCCCTTCGAGAATGCTATCAGGGTGGTGACACGGTTCTGAGGAATGTCGAAAACCAATGAACAAATGGTGCCCGTCTCCTCGAGCCAGTTGCATTGCCATAATTCTCCCGGTCGGATGCATTGGTATGTGGCTGACTGGAACGCCGCGCGACCCGCCATCGGGCCCCCGTGAATGGCGTAATTTATCCGGTCCTCGTTATAGAACCACATTTCATAACGCCATTTCTCCGGATTTCCTTCCGCGTCCTTCGCTGCATAGTCATATATCAAGTGACGATCGCGAATGTCCGCATCAAAGGAGGAGCCTTGCAGGGAGGGGAGAACAGGCATTATTGGGACGAACTGGTGCTCACCCTATATATCCCAGGGTATTGTCCGAATGTAAAAGGGGGGCCACAACAGAGTTATCTTAAAATATATACTATACCAGAATAATCAATAACAATCATCTCATCACACTCTTTCCCTTGACCACACACTGCAGTAGACTTGCCGTATATAACCCTTCTTGGTTTCTGAAGGGCCCACAGCCCCTTGTAGATACGTCACGGCCACGACGGATATAACCTTTGCCACAATTCCTCAGACTTGAACCGTAACACTCGTCCCCCACAACATGAATCTCATGACACCATGATCGAACCATTAGCTCCATGGTTGATAATCACGTCGACCCTGAGCTTAACCTGGTTGCAGATGAGCTGGACCCGCTTTTTAGGTGGCAACCGGTAAAGATTAGTAAGCCCGTTCTTCCCATGCAATAGTCACGTGATGATAAAGCAAGCTATTTTCTAAAGTCCCAAGTCGATACCATTACCATTATCATCTGCTACATATATATATATATATATATTTTAATAATTTTTTAAAGATTACTACTTTCTATTTTTCCTATTAAATATCTCTATCAGGTTGTTATTAACTATTTAACTTTTTATAAATAATATAGAGATATAAGAAATTGAAATTCATTTAAAATTTAAAACAGGTTGTAAATAATATATGTTGCGTTTCACAGTACTTCGTGTTCCTGTTCCTTTCTGCCTACCTCACTGTACCGCCCCCTTCACCGCTTTGTATGTAGAACTTAGCAACATCCTGCTCCTGCAGCTTAAAGAAATCAATCTTTCTACACCATAATCAGAAGCACCCAACAATATAGCGCGACTTGTTTCTGCTTATAAGTGGTCTTGGCAATCACGTGGAAAAGATAGGGGTCACGCGACCCTTCCGAAGAGCTGCTGTGACCTGTATACCCGAGACAATGGTTCCACGTCTGGGTCTCTGACTGATGCTAATATCGAATCATGATTAGATGCCGACTGTGACAGCCGACCAGGACTAAACCTGGATCTACTTGTTGTGCTGATCAAGGAAATCTGTGGCTATATATCGTAGGTTTGGAAGCATATGCTTACTTTAGGTTTGCATTTGTGATGGTTGATGTTGGTGTTGGCTATCTAATTGTGTCCAAGTCGCATACATATCTTTGTATTGAGGTAGCAGATACTCTGGCTTGGAGGAGACATGCAATTGAACACACTATATTCATTTCTTAACTCTCTTAGATACTAATTATACGGCTATTTTTGCTTTTCTTTTCTTTTCTTTTTTTGGGTGGGGGGAGGAATCTCTTTTGTGGTGCTCCTGGTCTTGGTCTTTTAAGGTTCATCCCTATTAATGTGTCCATATACTTACTAACTATTAATTTAGTAACGTATTAATAAGAAATCTTGAGTTCAATAGAAATAATAAAAAAATAAAAGAGGAGGCATTGAGGGTATAAAAGAAAAGGAAAATGATAATACATTCAATGTGCTTAAAATGCTAAGAATAGTAGATACTAATATCAATTGAGTGTGAGTGATAAGGTTTTAGAGTTCACCTGGACCAACCATGGATGCAAAACCAAGACATACAATGAATGCAGTAAATGTTCTTTTCCCACTCATTCACTTCACCCATTGTGTACTACAACAAGATGCGTAGCAATTGCCTTGACATTGTGTACTACTGCTCCGAGGTATACGTACTTTGTAGTACTAATCCTGATAATCTGCTCCACAGAAATCTACATTTCCCCTCTCACCATGTCCAGTCGATCAAAAGATCAGCGCCACGTGCATCTCCTTTTCCCGATTGGGGAGTGTCAATACAATGCTAGGGATAGAAGCCCACCATCGGCCTCATATAAAATTTCGGCGCATTCCACAAATCTAGCAGTCATGCTGATATTTAGTCGTCTACCTGTTCCTATTAATTTGTTAGGGAACGTGGGGTTGTCTTGTCGTTCTAATGACATCAATTGCACCCGAAATAGCGACCACTCTGTGCCTGTCAGGGCCATGATTCACGCGTCCCGGCTTTTCACAATGCAGGCCATTCTGGCCGGCGTCGGTACAAATCTGGCTGATGCCTTTGTTGCCTCACCTCTGCCTGGGGTTCCATCCTACGTTGCCCCGCCTGGCTTTCCAACCAGTGCCTTCCCGTGGGTTCAATTTGGATGTGTCGATTGAGCTGCAGACTAACCAACCTTGAAATTAGATCTTATTACTATCTTCCAGCAGAGCCAACTCAAGAGCCGCAGCCGATCATTCATGATCCTGTATTGAATATCACCTTTCCTTACGACTTGACGAATCCCGATACGATCCCTGACGAGAATAACGACCCGATTTTCTTCCCAGAACCTTTTGGGAATCTATCAGATAGCCAGCAACATGCTTTGCTTCAAGCCGTGGTGGCTAATGTCACCCGAATAATCACGGCAAATAGTACCAACAGTAACTGTACTACCTGCAAGGCAGCCTTGGTTGCGGCGAAGCCAGCTGCTTTATACGCACCGCTTTTAGTGCCCGAGACGATGATTTCGCTATGCAAAAAGTTCAACTTCCAGAAAAGCGATGCATGTGAAGAGAAATACACCGCGTCTGCTTTCGGAGCCATCTGGACTCAAGTTCTAGCCTATGCAGATGTTCAGGGTCTAGACGGAGACTACATCTGCAATTCTCTGAGTAGCACTTTCTGCAGCACCCCTCAAACGAGTCCATTGGATATGACAGGCCTGTTCCCAAAACCTAAGCCGGCAAATACCCACGCTCCTAGGCCAAGTGGAAAGCGGATCAAAGTTCTGCACTTGTCGGACTTGCATTTGGATCCACGATACTCCGTGAGCTCTGAGGCAAACTGCTCGAAGGGCATGTGCTGCCGAAGCAATCTTTTCAATTCTAATTCCGAGGATCAAGTTGTTCTTCCAGCCTCTGCCTATGGGTCGTATAAGTGCGATACTCCGTATGGCCTTGCTCTTGCTGCTTTGGAGGCTGTCGGTCCTTTGACTGGTACAGACAAAGGCAAGAACCCTTTAGCATTTTCTCTATATACGGGAGATTTGGTTTCACATGATGACCCCTCGACACAAGTCGATCGGGCATACACACAATACACAGAGACCAGTGTATACGGTATGCTCAAGTCCTACCTTTCCGGGCCCGTCTTTGCGGCGTTGGGCAATCACGATACTAGCCCTGAGAATATTGAATCCCCCCATAGCCTCCCAGGACCGTTGGGCCAGCAGCAAAGTTGGAACTACGACCATGTTACAGGGCTATGGCGGCATGAGGGCTGGATTGACGAAAAGGCTGTCCAGGAAGCAAAGCTTCACTACGGCGCATACAGTATCAAAACTCACTATAGACTGCGCATTATCACATTCAACACAGGTACAATAGAGCGCTTACCTAGTCAACATACAACGCTAACACAGGTCCTATAGATTTCTGGTACAAGTCCAATTACCTGAATCTCATTAACACGACAAACCCAGACAACTCCGGTATATTTGCCTGGATGATATCCGAGCTTCAGGAAGCAGAGGACCGCGGAGAACGTGTGTGGCTTGTCGGGCACGTTCTCTCCGGGTGGGATGGATCGAATCCTCTCCCCAATCCCACGAATCTTTTCTACCAAATCGTAGGCCGCTACTCCCCACACGTCATCGCAAGCATCTTCTTCGGTCACACGCACGAGGACCAATTCATGGTCTACTATGCGAACAATGGCACAGTGCGGAATGCCGAAACCGCTTTGACGACCGGCTGGATCGGGCCCAGCATTACGCCCCTGACGAATCTAAACAGCGGATTCAGGTTGTACGAAGTCGACACGGGCGACTTTAACATCTATGAAGCATACACGTTCTTTAGCAACGTGTCTGACTTTGCTTCACTCTCCGAGACGGGGCCCGCGTATCGTTTTGAATATTCTACGCGGGACACCTATGGTCCTGCAGCTGGATGGGACGAGGAGGCTCCACTAAATGCAACCTTCTGGCACCGCGTCACCGAAGGCATGGAGAAGGACGGTGATCTAGTCACATTACATAATGAATTACAGGGTAAGATGAGTGTCAAGAGCCCTCAGTGCACGACTGCGGAGTGCCGGGTGGCGAAGATCTGTTACATGCGAAGTGGAAGCGTCGCTCTCGGTAGGCAATGTACTCAAGGGTGAGTGTATCCTATTATCTTAATATCAATTCGTATACTAATCTTGGATGCAGGTACGGGTCTGTGCAGAGTGCGTTTAAGCCATCTGGAAAGTAAAGCTATGTATAAATTATTTTCCCGGACACCAATCATATATTGGATTGTCTGATTCTGTGACACCTGACTGGAGAAACTGGATATTTAAATGTTGGACTGGTGTTGGTTTAGAATCTGGCCAGGTGCCTATATTCTGGTAGCCGAGTCACGCCACTGGCGGTTAATAAGCCAGAGCTTTACCTACTGACACTAATATCTCTTTTCGTAACTATGCCATGATATCCTATCTGGTCATGCGGGGAATTTTCGACATTGTGTACTTCCTAGGACCGCGTGCAATTACGAGACGATGAGTCGATAAACAGGATTTCGCAGCTCAGAGAGATGGGTAATAGGTCTAGGAACTGACTAGAATTTCTCTTTCTGTTCAACAGCACTTACTGCATGCGTCAAAACTAGAGCTGGCCATGAGTGTAATTTTAGGGTTTCATTGGTAGATAGGGCGCCAACTCTGGAACCGATCGTCATCGGGGGTTGATTAAAGTTTTGGGTGTAAAGAAGGGATCTCAGATTTGAAGAAATGGTGACGGCATGTACGTTTCATATCGGATGAGGCGGAAGAGATGATGGGCTGAGGCGGTTGTACAGTAGGAAATTGAGTATGGATGTTGCCTGCATTAGACGCTGGCTGGGAGTTCGTTACTTTCTATAGATTGTATGGCAGAGAGTTAAAGAGCCAATAATACCGATCAGAAGAAGTATCACTGCAGATATGCCTGACAACAGTTTCTATGGAGGCGATGCTGAATATTCTCCCGACAAGAGGGTGATATAACATCTCATGATGTTCTGCTCTATTCTCTTTTTCCCTTTCCCCTTTCCTCTAATTCTTTTCTTTTCGTTTTTCCGAGTCAGTGGTTCATCGGGATTGTGGTGATTTCATGATTCGCATGACGTCGCAGTCTTTCCCGGCATATCGTCATCGCCCGCCCTCCGAACATTCCGCACATACAATATCAACCCCCATCTCGTTCCATCCCTAGAATCCTTTCTCGGATCACGACTCCACCAAATCGTTTCACTAGCTCCATCAACTCACCTGGCTCTACCTAGCGACCGAGACACTTTCACATCGCATACGATAACGACCGACGCGCCTCATCGCACACTACACACGAAGACTCCAACCGTCACAATGGTTATGAAAGCGTTTGTGCTCGGGCTCCGAATCTGGGAGGTATGTCGCTCCTCTAGACGCCGCCCATGGTGCATACAAAGAGAAAATGCACAATGTCAAAAAGGAAAGAAAAACGCTGACAAAATATGTTCCACGACAGTTCCTATGGACCCTGCTCATCATGGCCCTCGTCGGTAACATGATCGCCGATTCATTCAGCGGCAACCCGGCAACCGTCAACTATACCATGTTCGTTGCGGCATTCTCGATGTTCACGTTGATCTACTTAGTCCCGGCGTCGATCAACATCGACTGGGCCATCCACCCGATCTTCATGATTGTCCTGGATACGCTCAATGCGATCTTCTTCCTCACAGCCGGTATTGCCCTGGCCGCGAAGCTTGAGTGCCACAGCTGCAGCAACAATGTACGTTGTGATATGCAAGTCTTGTGATTTGAGATGCGCATCGATACCAAGGATGGATCTATCTATCTTATCGGTAGACCCACCCTCTCACTGAGATCCACCGGCTAATGGTCGATCGATCTGCTAGGAATACACGCTCAACAATGAAATCACCAACGGCTCCGAGAACCGCGAGAAGCGTTGCCGTGAGGCGCAGGCATCGACTGCTTTCCTCTGGCTCGCTTGGGCTGGATACATGGCTTCGATGGTCCTGTCCTTGTTGATGTCTCGTCGGACTGTCAACCTCCGCCCCCGCACGGGTCCTGCCCGTGGAGCCCGCCCCAGCATGGCTCAGGTATAAGGTACTGCGATCGCGGAGAGTACGGTAAGATGGCCGATTCCTAGGCTTTAGCATATACGACTGACAGTGTGGTTTTCGACAGGGTCTACAGTATCTGCGTGGTACCTCGTGGTCATATCATGTGCGAATGGACGCGAGTCCGGTATCGCATCAAGTCAATAATCACGCATGACATGTATACGTCGTCAACCGTCTTGGGGAACGCGATCGAATGAGTCGAAAAGAATAACGTCAAAAATGTGAAAATGCATACGTTCGCAATTTCCACACTAATCACATACATCAATTAATAATATTCTTGGGCTGGAGTTGCGGAACTATAATTGTTTATTCTTGTCTGGTCGGTGATCGGGGGAATTGAAGTATATTGGGTGTTGGATAGGATGGGAAGGATCGGAGGAGAAAGGCGGAGTGTGTATTTTATCTGCTGTTCAATATCGTAATGTTAAATGAAGCTTGACTTGAAATATTTCCCCCAATATCGATCGCGGTTAAAAAAGCACTAGGAAGACAGAAAGATGTATCCATCCCGACCAATCAGGGGTGGGGCGTGTGATGATGTATCGACAGGGGTTTAACGCCCCTCAAGTACATTTGATGTGACCTCAACTAAAACCCTCATCTTTGCACCTCACTCTTCGCCATTCTTCTTTTTCCCCCTTCGATTCTATATCATGTTTAGAATCGATGTATCGAACTGCAATAGAACATATAACCAGACGATAAAAGCATCTTCGAACTTCGTAACTACAAAAACAACCAGAGGAACATCCTCAGAAGATCGACATTTCGATACCGGCACTCTGACGCTGTACAGTCACCATACCAGTCTTCCGGACCTCTTCATTCTTCTCCCCGAAGTATCTTCCGGAGCGAAAGCTACCATAATATCAGACCACAAAGTCGTCACAAAATCATTCATACTCAGCCACTCACCTCCAGTGAAGATTAGCCCGGACAATATTCTGCACCCCGCGAATGTACTGTTGTATCTCCGAATCAACACCCCCACCCCAACTAGGCAATTCAGCTAGCGCAAGGTACCAATCATGATAGCGAGATAAGAGCATGTCACCAATGTGGTCAAATGCCATCTGCGCAGGCATGCCTGCCCGTCGACAGATAGCGACCATGTTGTGGGCCACGCCCTCTTTCTATAACACCAGCGAGTTAGTAGAATGTGATTGATTAAATTAATCGCTTACTAGAAAAAGACACTGACCTCTTCTTTGCAGTAAGAGAGAATGTTGTTTTGCCTGTGGTTACTGAGCTTCTGGATTATGTCTTTTTCAGACCAACACTTACAGCAGGACTAGGTCAATTCTGATTCTCTCGATTTCCTTGATGCTTCTGGTCTCGAAGACCGAGTCTGGGATGTTGAGTTTGTGGGCGTATCTGCGAACAGTTAGTGGCTGTGTTCGGAGCCAGTGGCCTGGACTGATGTACTCTACTAGGGCGAAGAGAGGTGAGACGCCTGCTGATTGCCGGCGGAAGGCGAGCATCTCGTTGGGGGTTGGGTGTTTGCCTTTGGAGCAACTGTGGACTTGTTCGATGGCCCCATTGCAGTAGTCTCTCATTGCTTTTGCGAATCTGCGCCGAACACCTTCGATTTGGCTTAACTAATGTCGAGGGGGTGAATGGGATGGGATGGGTCATACCAACTGGAGAAGCCTATGATACCTTGGAAGTTAACAAGCCTTTCCGACAAGGTGAAAGAAAGGGGGACTACCTTCGCAAGGCGACGCCACACAGTATTATGAACTTGAACAAGAGGGTCCTGCTCATGGTCATCCGATACAGACGTATCATCCGTCATACCGGCGAGCAAACTGTCGACTAGCTGTTGGGCTCGGATAAGGTTGTCTTTCAGGCACCCACTGTCAAACTCTAGAGAGATACGACTTAGCATCGGGCTTGCAGAGATGGTAGAATGAAGCTTTTACTATCATCAAAGGGAAAAACCTATGCGTGATACCAAGCGGTCTTAGTTAGCAGATTGAACATTCCCAGGAACATCTTCTTGTGCACACCCAGTTACCCCAGTCGAACACCACCCGAAGCTCCGAATTCGAGGCATAAGGTGCCGCAATTGAGCAGAAATATGAAAAATCGGTCTTGTTGATAATTCGCTGGAACCTGGCGTCAAATGTACATATTCTGTAATAAAGCGGGTCAGTACTATCGGTTACGTCTTATGCACATACTCACCGATATCCCTGATTCAGACACCAGTTTCACCGTTTCATAGTGCTTATTGTTAACTGGTTTCTCCGACAGGAACAGCACGAACATGTTGGGAAGGCGTACGGAGATATTGCTATCTCTACACACCACCTTTTTGATTGGCAGTACTAACTCGGTAACTTGTGTGATATTCATGCTGGAGACAAACAGTCTGATTGACAATATGATGTATGATTTTGAAAAGCAAGTTGATGCAATACGATGAGGCCCTCCGCCTGTCACCAACGCCCTTAAATACTATGGCAACTCACCCATCAGAATATTCACTGGGCACGAACTCCATGTATCTCCAAATACTTCCCTCCACCCTGTAGACGATCCCGGACTCCGGATCACATCGGGGTTTGCTTCCAAGGAGAGGCCATTACCAAAATCTACTGCTTGCAGGCGAGAAAAGTAAAATGTGCGATGTTGTGGTCACAGGCTCGGATGATCGTCGCAAGGCTATCGACAAGCTGTTGACGCACGGCTTCCTAAAGGTCTAGGTTAGCCGCCGGGTCCAACTCCACTGAGGCTGAGGCCAGCAACTATCGACTATAAATCAGCGGAATAGGAATATGCTCATTAAGATCATAGTTCGTTCGACTCGATCTCGAACTGTATCTACAACTCTGTTCGCGACCTTGAACTAAGCATTGGATTTATTGAAATATAGATCTGGACAGATATGATATCCGTCCACCGATCGATAATGCTGTACACGTGTTGAGTGGGGATGGTTCACAGCCCATTAATCTAGCTCGATTTTATACTGTACAACCAAGGCATAGACAGCATGGTCCTAGTGGAATGGGTCAGGCTTCTACAGCTCCATCAGACTATATGGACAGAGTTTCTTCTTATTGAATTGGTTCTTATCACGTCTTCTGGAGCAATGCATCCCAATATCCCCACCATGTGCCCCCAGGAAGAGGCCAAGCCGCACTTTATTCGTGCATTTTATCGGACCATGCTGATCCTCGTGGTGTACATGAGATACTATCATTGTACAGCCTCGGGGCCTAAATTCTCCAGCCACCGCATCCGCCGCACAATGTGTGTCATGGTTGACCTCTAGCTGCTCGGTAACAAAAGAGATGACGAATATGGGAGCAGGGTCCAAACTTGGGCTTTCTGTGTTGTACAGCCTGGGCGAGTCGGGCTGAACTTCGCAACATCTGCTGGACTTAGCTCTAATCCCTTCGTATAGTAGGAGCGTTGGGCATAAATTCTTGTATATCGCTTTTTTCGATAGCCACAGATGTCGACAATTCTATTGAGATTCTCTGAGTTGCTACCGAAATGGAGCCCACTCCCTCCTCTCACCCAAGGCCTGGAGACCGTATCGCCAAATGGGGCTACTCCTTCCCTTGGATAGACAACCACATCTCCAAGGAAGAGATAGAGCCCCTGCGCCAACAGTATGACACCCTAGGCGCCGCTACCCTGGAGAGAATCCAGTCTATCCAGCCTACCCTGACAGAAGAAAGCAAAGCAAACGGAACAACCCCCGCCCCCCTTCGACCCCTACACCATCCTCCGCGATCATCACACGAAGGATGAAGTCCTAGCCCAATTCTGGACCGAAACCCACACAGTCCCAGACTGGGTAGACTGGGCCCAGCTCGAACGCGGCCAACGCTTTTTCCACCGCTACGCAATAGCCAACATAGTCGGCTTCGCCCTCCAAGGTTTCGTAGCAGAGAACTCCGTACCCTCCTCCCCTCCATCCAACCCCTTCCCCCAAGTCCATCAACCCTAGAACCTAACATAACCCAACCAGGCCGTCCCGGGAGTCGTAGAAGTCCTCATCCGAACAGGAAGCTTCTCAACCCGCACCCTCCTCAAACGCCTCCTCGAAACCTTCTCCTGGCTAATCCAAGTCACCCTCGCCCTCCCCTCCATCCAACCCACCGGCTCAGCCCACACCGCAACCCTAAGAGTCCGCCTCCTCCACTCCGCCGTCCGCCAGCGCATCCTCGCGCTCTCCCAAAAACCCCCGACCTACTTCAACACCACAGCCTACGGCATCCCAATCAACACCCTAGACAGCATCCACTCCATTACCACCTTCGCCTGTAACCCCATATGGCTCCAGCTCCCCAAATCTGGCATCACGCCCTCCCCTTCCGATGTGGCGGACTACATCGCCCTCTTCCGCTACCTAGCCCATCTCCTCGGTACACCGACCCGCTTCTTCGAGAACGTGGAGACAAGCAAGCGGACAACGGAAAGCATGCTTGTGCATGAGCTGTTCACGACCGAGACATCACGGGTCGTGGCGTTTAACTTCGTCGACTGTGTTGCTAATCTTCCCGCTCCGGTCCATGTGTCGAGGGGCTTTATTGAGGTGGGTGCTCGGTGGATTAATGGGGATGAGGTGTGTGATGAGCTTGAGCTGGGACGGCCGGGGTGGTTGTTTTATGTGCTGTTTGCTGGATATATACTGTTGGTTTGGGAGTTGGCGTGGGTGCAGTGGTTAGTTCCGGAGTTTGATAGGTTTATGATTCGGGTGAGTTAAGTTTATCTTTATTCAGGCTTTAGTTGGGGAGGGTGGTGGTGGGTGTACTTGTGCTGACGATTGTGCTAGGTTGCAAGGAGGATGTTGTATGAGGGGGTTGTGTTGAGGGAACGCACGCGGTTTGATTTTAAGCATGTTCCGTGGTTGGGGAAGGTTGTGGGTAGGGAGCGGTTTTGTGATGGGGATACTAGTAGGGGTGAGGATCTATCCGAGTGTGGCTATGTGCTGTCTGATATATTGGATATGGGGTATTTTGAGATGGGGTGTGCTGTTGGGGCTGTTGTTGTTGGGGGGTTGGTGGGTGGGATTATGGTTAAGTGGGTTATGGGTATATTCAGGTTGGATGAGGTGTATGCAGGGCAAGGTGTGAGGGGTTTAGATGCTTTGAGGGGTGCATTAGGGTTGTCGATTGGGATGCAGACGGGTTATGTTTTTTGCTGTTTTCGTTTAACTGGGGTTTATATTGAATATTGTTTGACTGATATATATTTCCTAACCTGTTGACATGCACGATGTGCACGATGCATAGATATTCAATGAGACAGGACCTTACCCCCACAACATGGGCATCTACCCTTACAGATAGCCTAAAGAGCCCCGCCTATAGAGCCGTGTTCTTATATAGCTCGGAACTGCGCTGAGAGCCCAATATGATCTGAGTTCATTAGCTGGAGTCTATCCAGTCCTCGAGTACTCTCTTGCTGTCCTGAACCCGATAAAGTATCGAGTAGCCTATATATGAGTCTGATAAGTGCGGGTATCTGATGAGCGATGCAAGATAATGACTGAATCGACTGAAGAAGGTCGCGCGAGTGTTGTTCGTAGTGGTTTGTAGTTTTAGCAATATTCTAGGTGCATAATTAGGTCAAGTTAACCGCCGGCGACCAATCATTTTAATCGAGGTCCAGTTCTGCTTAAAAGCTTTAGTGTGAAACCACGAGAAGTGATCGCTTGGCGATTCGATTCGGTATGATCTCAATTATTGAGTATAGTTATTATATTGAGGGACTTGTGTCGAGTATGGGGTTAGTCGGAGGTGGTTGTGTTTGTTTGTGTTTTCTGTGGAAATGCGGGTGTGCGCTATACCCTGACTCTGTGATGCGAAGATTAATTCATGGAGGGTTCCTAGAGATTAGTGATCAATCTGAAAATGTAAAGACAGAGTATAATTAATTGAATAGATATTAAATTTATATTTGAAGAAGATGAGGGGAGTTGTGCCTGGCAGGCGGGGCCGAAGAGCACAAGAAAAAAACCCCCTCCGCGCGGCCCGTGCAATAATTTCTCCAGAGCTTCTTGGGAAGTTGTGTTGATTTGATTTCCCTCCACATCTCCTTTTCGTGGCCTCTTGTCAATCCCCCATCACGCATCACGACACAAATCATTTCGCACAATGGCTATCCAGTGAGCTTATCTCGCCATTGACGGGGAAGAGATTGCGCTAATTTTCCCATCTAGTTACTTGATTCTCCTGTCCCGTCAGGGCAAAGTGGTTCGTTTACCCTCGTGGCCCACCCAACTTTTTCCCACCGGAAGCTCGGCTGGGGACTGACAGAATAATTTCTTCCAGCGTCTTGCCAAATGGTTCACAACTCTTTCTCCGAAGGAGAAGGCCAAGATCATCAAGGATGTGACCCAACTCGTCCTGTCCCGTCGGACACGGATGTGCAACTTCCTCGAGTATAAGGGTATGGAGCTGGCTAACCCCCTCACCACAACACCTCTACCTACCATTTCACCACCCCCTAACCAACGTCCCCTTAGACTCCAAGGTCGTCTACCGTCGTTATGCCTCCCTCTTCTTCATCGCCGGATGCGCTTCGACCGATAACGAGTTGATCACCCTCGAAACCGTGCACCGCTACGTCGAGCAGATGGACAAGTATTACGGCAATGTCTGCGAGTTGGACATCATTTTCAACTTCCAGAAGGCATACTTCATCCTCGATGAGTTGTTGTTGGCCGGAGAGATGCAGGAGAGCAGCAAGAAGAATGTCCTCCGATGCATCAGTCAACAGGACAGTCTGGAAGACATGGAGGTGAGTTATTGACCGCCGTATCCTGCTTAGAAGTCTGCATAAACAATGGCAGGGGGTCTGAGGCGACTGTGATTGGATGTGATCGCAGAGATCCCTGGAGCTCTGTCTGTGCTTTTATGATATGCTATTTATATCTGCTTGCTTCTGTGTGCCCTTGTGTCTTGGGGGACTTGTGGTCTACTTTCCGCGCATTGCTATTTTCAGTCCACTTTGCTATAGCCCAATTGTTTTTCCTGCAATCCTTTTGCCACTGCAGTCGTTTACTCATCTCGCGTGCGTTCTGATCCTCCTTGACCCGGCCGTGGGCGAACTAAGCTAATATGGTTTTATTTTCTCCCTCTAGGTTGAGGAAGATGTGGTTACGAAGATCATGTAGCGGCTTTCCTTTCGGCAAGTGAGCGTTCCTGTGTTTCTATATTTGGATATCCGCTTTAGGGATTTATGGGAGGACATATTGGCGTTGGACGTACATAGGCGTTGTGATTCTACCTGTTCACTTGAGAGAGAACTAATTAATACCACCGGACTACATTTTGAGTCAGTTAACTCTCCACCTCAAGGCAATGCACAATGTTTGGTTCAGTCCCCCGACTCTGGTCCGCGGCCCCCCGTGAGGGAGGTGGATGATATCACTGGCCGAGACCGCTTCGCCACGTGACCCGCTCCCACCCGGGGAGGCAACGCGCAACTCAACCATTCCCCCATTCGCCGTATGATAGTTCATCCCCCAGTTTCCCTCCAGGGTTTCTTTCCATCTTCAATTTCATCTGCTGTGGTTTGTCATGGAATACTGTCCGTGAATAAATCTCAATCAGTCACCTGTTGTCCATTGAATATTCGCCCAACGAGCCACGACGAGTGTTGCCAACGCACGACCTCTTATCTCCGATCGGCTACGTTTCAACCGACGTGGACTCCTGCCTTATCGCTTGGGAAACCGTTGATACCGAGTCCCTCTGGTTGTCGCAAGAAGGCATACTTCTACCTTTCACATATCATTGATAGCCCTATTGACATTGCGCTCTGTATCGATTGCAATCTTGACCGCTCTTGTTGAAGATGAAGGTTCGCACCTCCCTGATTCCTGAATGCTACGCTCCCCATTTCCCTGGATTTGTACTAACAAGTGGCGTTCTGCAGTTTCTACCTTTACCCGAGATTGAGGATGTGACGAGTTCGATGAACTTCGACACCGCCGACTGCCACATTATGGGAGGCTGCGATCTGTACACGACCAAGGCTGCACGCGCCGACCGGAAGTTGTACAAGAACATTGAGCAATCACTTGAGGCTCAATACGAATCAGTGCTTCGCCTATCCGCATCACTATCTCCCCCGAATGCGTCCGACGCGGCCGCCTCGCTCAATCTGTCGCGGTCTAGTCCCTTTGGGCCCCTGAGCGATCATTCGAGTCGGAGAACCTTCGCCTATCTGATTGCAACGCTCAATGCAAGCCACCCCGACTACGACTTCTCTCATGTCTTGCGCCCATCGGATTTCCATCGGGAACGGAATCTCAAACGAGTCATGAATACGATCGATAGCACATTGTTCAATCTTCGGCCGCGGGAAGCGATTGATCTTGCGCCCCCATCTCCAGTCACAATATCTGGGTCATACAACGCAGGGGCTTCGGCCACATGGGGTCCGAGGATGTGGCGGATCATCGATGAGCAGCTATCATTGAAGGAGTGTTCCATCTACTCTTACTCACCGGAAGAAGATCCGTCAGACGCGGACGACGGAGCAATCTGGAGTCTACACTACTTCTTTTTTAACCGTATCCGGAAACGTGTCTGTTACCTCTATCTTCGAGCAATCCCGATCCTGAGTCATACCCCTAGTGAAGGAATGGCTACGCCGACAGGAAAGAGGACATACGACGACGGCTATCTCACACCGGACCTGGGGTCAAGCAAGCGAGCCCGCTACTGGCTTGGCGAGGGTGTACAGCTCGAAGACGAAAGCGACACCGATCAAGAGCATGTCAGCAAACCGCCCCGCCCCGTCGTTGACGATTACGACAACTACATTCTCAGCGACGAGGAGTTCCGATCCAGATCCGGCAGCAAGGGCACAGTCCGCGCTATGAGTGAGGAAATTGCCGACTCGATGGAGGTTTGATTTACGCTCCGATAGTTCACGACTTGATACTGCTTCTGCTTCACCGTCTTATCTTTTAATTTTCCACTCGTCCTCCCTTCGTTTCAACCTGATATGGATATTTTAACATGCTCTTTTTGTGTTCAGTTTCTACAGTACAGTTCCGCATCTGCACATGGTTGGGGCGTTTGGTGACGGGCAAGGATGATAATAGGCCCCTATTGATATGGCCGTTTTGTGTGGGGGTTCGTTTTGTGATGATGACTTTGCGCTGCATACCCAATTCGTTGCGGCGCGCCCGGGCGTTTGCGATTGTTATAATTCTGTTCTTGTAATTACGATTTTTGAATGAATATTTTAACTTGATTCGAGATGGTATTGGTTGAGAAGTTACCTTACCATAAGAGACAGATCTCCGGTGTACAAGCACCACTCCGTATACATACTACATTCTATGGCCACACAAGAAGTATAAAAACCAATTATCCCTCACAGTGTATCTCAGACACCAAAAAACCATAAAAGTAATAAAGTGCAGTAGACATAACCCGTTGTCAAGTTAATATACCCGCCCCCCTCTCCTTCAGGCCGCAACCCACCTATACATAGAAATGCAACAGTGTGCCAAACGTGGCCCGTGCACAGACACACCCCGTCGGGGAAAGCTGTTCGTTCCGGACCTGTACACAGACCAACCAACACCATCTACCGACACCTCTCCCCCTCCCTCTCAACCCGCATATCCAGCACACGAAATGGTCGAAGACGACGAGCGCATCAAGGCCGAGAAGCTGGCCGCTGCTAAGAAAAGGGTAAGCGACACTTATCCCTAGTTCCCCTGGGACCAATCCAACATACATACAAACAAGCAAGCAAGCAGATATATGCTGGATAGTCAGCTAACCAGAAGTGATGAACAGGTCGCACAACTCCAGAAACAAAAGAAGAAGGCGAATAAGAAAGCTTCCGTTTCGGAAACGGCCCCGTCTACGTCTACATCTACGTCTGCGACTAAGGAAGTTGGAGAGACTGAGCCTGAGGCCTCGCCCGAGCCTGTTAAAGAGGATCAACAAGAAGAAGAGCAGCAACAAGAAGCACTAGCCACAAAAGAAAAGAAAGATGAACCCTCTCCCTCGTCCCAAGAACAGGCCAGTGAACAAAATGAACCCCCCACCGAACC
This sequence comes from Aspergillus hancockii, assembly GCA_001696595.2. Lineage (NCBI taxonomy): Eukaryota > Fungi > Ascomycota > Eurotiomycetes > Eurotiales > Aspergillaceae > Aspergillus > Aspergillus hancockii. The sequence goes on from MBFL02000279.1 coordinate 47,874, forward strand.
CATGCCCCCAGGACCCGCATCC
>MBFL02000028.1:0-179701 GCA_001696595.2 Aspergillus hancockii
GGGTAGGGCTAAGGAAATATGGGGCACCTGGTGGTGGGGAGGAGGAGGAGGAGGAGGTCGCGTAGATGTAGCTGGCTAGCTAGCTGGGTTTAGTAATGGCGTATTTACCGGGGTTACAAAGATCTGACGGTTGTAACAAACTAGAATCTACCACTGGGCATTTTTTGGATGGGTGCATACCCTGAACAAGGGTACAGATTGATTCTTCCCCTACAACCAGTCAGGAGCTCTTCCAAAGGACAGGTCTCTTCTTGCTCACCAGCGTGGGTTTTTCGGGGATGGGATTGTCTTTTCTTGTCAGATGGAATGGCGCTCCAAGCAACAAGGCCTCAGAACCCACTCCACATTCCGCTGAAAACATTATCTGCTAGGTGAAAGCTATTTGACATCTAATTATCTGGAGTTTGATTTTGTCGTTCTCATTGGTTCAATCTATACCACCAGATCATGGCTAGACACCAACTCGGACATCAACATGACTCCCACGAGGTGGGAAAACAGCCACCAGGGACGATCTTGGGGGGTCCAACTCCTACCCCAGCGACAAGGATAGAAAGGTTCGTCTTCAACCCGTCTGCGTACCTCTTGTAGGAGTAAGCCCCAACATCGTATAGCGGGTACCGGATCCCAAGCTACGATACTTTGTCCTATGAACTGTTCCTCCTTCTTCCGTATGATCTGGAACTTCATCCGTTTGAACCGATCAAACGCACCGGAGTGAACGTAGAGATGCCATGAGCTTCCGGTCCTCTACTGACAGGGTTTGGTGTCCCCTGTGTCCTGGCAGTTGAAAGGGCCGCTCATTGACCTCGCACACGGTCCTAGGCATAGGAAGCTCCCTAGATTGAAAGTATTGATATACTGCTCTAGCGATGTACAAGGTGGCCGGAGCACTTACCCCCCCCCCCCAAATAGAATTCTGCTGTAGGACCTCGCAGTTGGGAAATCCTTTCGTCATCGTAAAAGCACTACGAGTACATTAGCTATTACCACACAGGGGAAATCTATCAGAAAGGGTGGCTGGCTTTCGGACCGGCGGCCCACCAGTCCCCAATAATTGCACTTTGACCATGTAGAGTGTTCCAATATTGATGATACTGCATTTTCGTCATTCCATTACTGTCCATTCCGTCTGTGCACACGATACTCATGCTGATTTCAAGAAAGCTGTTGCCAGGAACGTTGCATCCTTCAGAAGAGGAGCCGTATTCGTGAGCCTGACGACATGCTTGCTTCCTCGCCTCGTACTTGTAGTCAGCGAATGAGGAGCTATTATTCTGCGAAAGGTCTGACGTCAATTGAGCCATTGTGGTGAACATGGCCATTGGTGAGTAGAGCGCGTTCCGGACCAAGGCTCTCACGTCAGTGTATGTAATGATCTCTGGTCCCCGAACGCTTGATGCGGGCACCGCAATGGGGCTCGTCTTGAGGGCTGGTAACAGCTGTTGAAACTGAGTTTTGGTATTGGAGCCACCTGCTGCAAGCGGACACGTTCGTCCTGCCTCCTGGCAGTACTCGCAGAATTTATCGAAGACCGAGTCCAAGTCTGCAGGTTAGTGAGCCAGCCAGTGGCATAGTAGTCAGGAAATTGCACACGCCGTCGACCACCAGACGGGGTAGTGAAGGGTTAGTCCGGCCTTTCGTCACTGGATTTTTTGCGCCGCGATCGTATGCGTATTCACCTGTTCCCACAGTGAAATCTACGTCTTGTAGAGGCGGCTCGGGGACACGATTATCGGTGGTCTTCTGCTTGAAAGGACGTCCATAGAGTAGGACAGCCAATGTAGCAAGGATAGTCAAAATCAAGGGCCGGAGTAGTCTGCCCGCAAACCGTCGGGACTTGGATGACGATTGTCAGTGATTGACATTCGAATCTCCTGGTTTTCCGGGAGAGATGCATCAGGCAATGAGTGATGTTTGAGTTTTGTTTTGATTCTTTTTTTTACCCTTTAATTCGCCTTGGTGTCTGTTTCCCGTGTTGGGTCGGAAAAGAGAGCACGTCAAGGTAGACGCAGAGAAATATGAAGTAGTGAGAGGACTCTGATACTCGCCCAACTACGAATATACCCCTGTCTAGTGCTTACCTCCGTATATTAAATGCATTGGCTGGCTCACCTTAGGTGTGACCAGGTCCTCTCTCAATCCCTTCCTACCCTCAGCCTTTTTCCTTATCCACCACCGGCTTAAGGACCAGAACCGAGAGCCATCCTTCCGGCCCGAGACGGGCAAGGTCATTGATTGAGCTCCCATCAACGCGATTCACATCACACATCCCTTAGATAGGTCAAATGGAACCGGCCTCGTCATCCTTGGCGGGCAATCCCGCCCAATACGGCCAGTGCTGCGCCAACTGCGCCCGGTCGAGACACAAATGCAACGTTCGCCAAGTGAGTGGGCCATGCGAGCAGTAAGACTGCTCCCCTGAATCCATAGGAGGACATGCCACGTAATGAGAGTAGATGTGTCAACACTAAAAAAGAATGCACTCCATCAAAGACAACGTGACGCCGGAATCGAAAGAGGCCCGCGGCGTCTCAGATCGCGCGAATCGAGAAAAGCTAGACGGTCTGGTGTCCATGATGAAAGCTGGAGCACCGTTAGCTGCCCCTGCCACGATCGCCGGAGACGATCCTGGGTCGCCCGTTCATAGCCCGGAAAACGGAGTAGGCCTGAAGTCCTTGAGCAGTGATCATCAGAATGACCCACGGCGATAGCCGCGAGACCCGACTACGGCGACTATCGCCCGACTCAGCGGGCGCTATGAATCGTGGCGAGACGAACGCTGAGCCTTCTCCCATGAAGGCAGAGGGATATCTCACGCAGTTCGGACGTCAAAGCTCCCATACTTCCCCTTGATGTACCTGCCCCCAACGATCAGCGCTCGAGATCCCCGCCAAGAGCGACCTTTTTTATGGCTGTGCATCATGGCGGTCAGCTCCACGTCCACCGCACAGCAACAAGTCCTCGGACGCCGGGTACGAGAAACTATCGCCCACGAAATGGTGTTGCAGTCAGACAACAACCTTGATCCCCTTCAGGGCCTCCTGACGTTCATTGGTTGTTAAGATCCCTGTCATGCTATCAAGCAAACGCCTGAGGAACTAAACCACTCTCCCGTAGAGCGAACTACTATTCTCATAGCAAGCCGTTTTTATCGGCCTTCACACAGCTGGCAATTGCTTCGGTCTTTGATCTCGGCCTGAACAAACCAGTCCCCAAAGAGACTCCCGTGACGATCAATTGTCATAGGTTTCCGCAGCCGTTGGAACCGCGCACGATGGAGGAGCGAAGAGCGGTGCTGGGCTGCTTCCTAGTGACATCCATGTTTGGCCGACTCCCCTGTCCCGGACACATCCTGATCAACCGGTAGAATCTCGTGCTTTTTACGGAGAATTGATGTCCTCCACTGGACTCCACATCTTGATGATTGCCTCAAAGTCCTAGACGACGAAAAAGAATGTCTCAATGATGACATTCTAGTCCAGCAAGTACGACTACAGCGTATTGCAGAGGCAGCCACTCGAAGCACATCACATCACGGGGTGATTGGAACCACTGAGAACGCAGAGATCATACCGGAATTCCTCTCCCAGCTGGAGGTTGTAGTCAAGTGCAGACTCTTTACTGCTTCACCGAAGAATGGTATTCCATCTGAGGCGCGCTGACGGAACCGCTAACTCACATGGCAGCAGTAGTTTTCTTGCATCTGTATAGCATCGAACTGGAAGTTGTGCTTTCCGCCATGTATTTCTCGTCCTACCTGTCAATCGCACCACAACAGGGTCTTCTTCAGAAGGGCCTGGAACTGATACTGTCCTGGTTCGAAATCTTTCTTTTAATCTCACCGGTAGGTTATGTGGGACTCCCTTTGGCGACCTTCTCGCAGCTGGCTCGCTGCCTCACCGCGTTCTATCGGCTGGCTACGCTGGACGACTCAACCTGGGACATGGTGTGGGACATTAGGCTCGGGGGAAACGATATCCTCCATGCTACCCCCTGTCAGGCCTCCGGCTATCCTGTATCCGATGCTCTTGGGGAGGAGACTGCGGACTACGATTGGTTTATGGATCTGCTGTCTTTCACCCACTGATGCGTCCTCTATGCCTACATTTCCTATCCATCGACTTGTATCTGGTCCATAAAATGGGATATATCTTTCCATTCCGACTTAGCTCTCCACATTCGCAAGTAGCTCTTATATGCTTTTAGGTAATCCGTCGGAGCACCGATCGATTCAGGTGCTCTCTCTGTACAGATCTAATCCCCGACAAATGAAGCGTCAGCTGTAAATCGCCCAGGATACTGCGCAACACATGCCGGACACCCTCTCTGCCAGCGATCGCCAGTCCGTACACATAGGGCCGACCGATCAGAACCATCCTGGCTCCCAGCGCCAGGGTTTTCGCTGCATCCGCACCGCAACGCACGCCTGAATCGAAGATGACCTCCAGATCGTTTCCGACCGCGTCCACAATGTCCGGAAGCATGTCTAAAGAGCCCACCCCGCCATCCTGCTGGCGTCCACCATGGTTAGATACCACAATTCCCTGCATACCGTACTGGACCGCCAGCTTTGCGTCCTCCACCGTCTGTATGCCCTTGAGTATGATCGGGCCGTCCCAATGTTGACGGAGGAACTGGAGGTCCTCCCACCCGTGGCTCAATCCCGGGAATATTGTATGGGCCCATTCGGCCGCGGCAGTCGACATGTCTTCCTCAATGGTTTGGCCGTGCCTCGCCTCAAACGTCTTGCGAAACACGGGGTCAGAGAATCCAATTTCGACTCCAATATTGTCCTTCCGGAGGAACGGGTTATACCCATTCTCCAAGTCCGAGGGCCGCCATCCAAGGATATACGTGTCGAGAGTGACCACCAACACCTTGTAGTTGGCCGCTTTGGCACGCTGTAACAAGCTGGCGGTAATGTCATTGTGATCATTTGACGGCCAGTATAACTGGAACCAGCGGGATCCGCTCCCATTGGCGTCGGCGACGTCCTCAATACTCGTGGAAGATGCAGAGCTCAAGATGTACGTGATTCCTTCGGCCTGCGCCGTCGAAGCAACCGCGGTCTCACCGTCACGGTGGAAAATTCGCTGCACCCCCACCGGCGCGATGGCGATCGGATAATCGTACTCCTCGCCGAACAGCGTCGTCTTCAACGTCGGAAAGTCTGATTTCACCAGACGGGAGGGGACGATGCCCCACTTCTTAAACGCTTTCCGGTTGTTGTCGTCCGTTTCTCTCATTCCCGCGGAGCCCCAGACGTATCCGAAGCTCTCTGCCGGGAGGCGCTCTTTGGCGAGACCCTCCCATTTGGAGGGATCAAAAGTGATGGCAGGCTTTTTGTCCTCGAGTCCCTCGGCATAGACTTGCGTCTCGTAGGTGTATGGCAACGGATTGGGCTGGGTGGGAGCCATTGTGCTGGAGTGTGATTGATCTTGCGACTTGTTTCTCTTCCCGTATACTGGTCCGATGTATGATATTCGGCTGTAGGGAGTTAATTTCAATAGAAGGAAGGTCCTCTACGCTCTTTTGAAAGGATCAAACTCGGACATGATTCGGCGAAGGCGAGCTTTCATCATACCAGGCCCGGTAACCGGGAAGTTTCATAGATCAAGGCAGGCCCAGAGCGAGGTCATCGGGCCGAGAAGTGACGTATATCGTGCCGCGATCGCGAGCGATGGTTCGTCTATCTGTCAGACCCGCCAAGAGTGGGTTCGTGCCAGGGCCAAGCTTGCCCAGCTGCGAAGTACGGAGCGCTCTTCTGTCGGCCGATAGAAAAGAAAGATCCCTTGGCATCGAAACGCTGTCGATCGTATTACCCCATCAATTCAGGGCTGTAAAATGGGTAGCCGGCCGGAGTATCATACAACCTCGGACAGAAGTCCAACTGGGTATCGAACGATGTTCCAACGGTCGCATGACGTGAACGAGCTATCTGACGGGGAGAGCCGGTCCAACACCGGGAGGCGTACTGTCCATGCCATTCCAGTCGTGGAACTCTTCTCTATTATACCGAAGCCATCCGTTCAGCCGAGCATGTGGCTCTGGTGCTCGTAATCACCAACACTGACAAGAGACAGACACTGCGGAATAAGTACGGGCCAAGGGACCTTGTACTTCTCTTCGAATTTATCTCTACGGGCACCAGAAAGAAAGCAACGTGAACAAAATGCTCAAGACTAGCACTAGGGTAGGTCGCCCACTCGCACAGGTGACCTCTCCTGGACCTACCTGGTGGAGCGGTCGTTCGCAAAGGGTAAGCAGTGTGTTGTTTACCAGACATTTTGCATCAGAAGGTACGCAATGCGGGCAGGAAGCCGGTGAGAAACATTCTTTGACTTTCGGGGATACGGTGTGCTAAGAACCGGAAGACTCGAGTCAAGGAGTATCCAGACGTTCACAGCAACAGAAAAGGAGTACTGGTACTTGCATTACCATCAGCTCCTCCGGTATGTAGCGGTAGATCCAAATCTGAGCAATGTATTGTTGCATTGGATGAAATCCTCATCCTAACTAATGTACTTTCTTTGAAGCACTCATTCTCTATGGTCTCGCTGGATATTACATAGGAATGCAAAGCGTCCAGGGCCAGCATTGACATCTACCACGCTCCTCGAGGAGTTCCCACAACCATATCATGATACTTCTCCCTCCAATGTGCAATCAGCAATCGAAGAGTTCGTTGAAATCTTAGGTAAGGACAATGCCATCACTGACAAGGAAGCCTTAGCCCCATACTCGACATCCGAGTGGTCATCGTATTCGACCAAGGACACCAAAATTTCCTCAGTGGCGGTCTGCCCTTCAACTACAGAAGAGGTCTCCCGTATTATGAAAGTCTGGTATAGACGCAGACTTCCAGTGACAGCTTATGCAGGAGGGACGAGTCTAGAAGGGCACTTCGCGCCGACCAGAGGGGGTGTCAGCATCGACTTCCAAAGCATGGATGAGATCCTATCCGTGCTCAGAGACGACTTAGATGTCGTGGTCCAACCGGCCGTGCAATGGGAAATGCTGAATGAGGAGCTCGCTAAGGATGGCCTCTTTTTCCCTCCCGACCCTGGCCCTGGGCCGATGATCGGCGGGATGGTCGGGACCGGCTGTTCGGGATCAAATGCATACCATTATGGTACTATGCGGGAGTGGGTTCTGTCCCTCATGGTTGTTCCCGCTGAAATGACAATTGTCAAGACGAGGCAGAGGCCGCGGAAATCTAGTGCTGGCTATGACCTGACAAGAATGTTTATTGGGAGTGAGGGAACACTTGGTCTGGTCACCGAAGCGACTTTGAAGCCGGCTGTCAAGCCACTAAATGAAGCAGTGGCTGTTGCATCTTTCCTGTCCATGCGCGATGCAGCCAGCTGTGTTTCGGAAGTAGTTAAGAAGGGATCAATATTGCCGCTGTGGAGCTACTCGATGGTGTCCAGATGAAATGCATTAACACACGAAAGTCCACGAGTCGTTCGTGGGACGAGACTCCCACCCTGTTTTTCAAGTCCTCCGGAGCGCCAGATGAAGTGAAGGAAAAGATTGCAATCGTGCGGCAACTCGCCGACTATGCCCATCGGAAGACATTCACCTTTGCCCGCAGCTCGGTCGAGGTTGATGAGTTGTGGAGCGCGAGAAAGGTGGCTCTTTGGAGTATCCTGCAGATGAAAGAACAGCCTACGGATCATGTGTGGACCGCGGATGTTGCCGTACCAATGAGTAGACGGCCAGATATCATCGAGCAGACGAGGGAGGAAATCAACGACAGTGGTTTGTTCGGAGGCATGGTTGGGCACGCAGGGGACGGAAATTTCCATGGTAGGCGCTCCTTCCTATGTGACTTTCTTCCGACATTCGCTAACCTCTCGAAACAGCGATGCTCCTCTTTAACGACGGCCAACGCGAAGTCGCGGAGAGGATCGTCCACAACATGGTCAAGCGTGCAGTGGAAATGGAAGGGACCGTAACCGGGGAGCATGGAGTGGGCATGGTCAAGAGGGACTATCTAGAGCATGAGCTCGGCAAGACAGCAGTCGACACCATGCGCGAAGTACGTGATCTCCTCCACTCCGCCCAACATGATTAAGGTATTGACTTTCTACACAGGTAAAACAAGGCCTCGATCTTTTTTGTTTACTTAATTGTGATAAAGTTGTGCGAGTTCAAGTCCCAAAACAGAGAGAAGTCCCCAAGTGGTAGTTATTCTCGCCACAACTGTAGAATCTGAATGAATAATTCACGCATCCCTCATCCGCCTCGAGATATACCTAGGGCCCATCTTACTTCATACAGAATCAGTATTACCGTTCCAGACCGTTCCAGAGTGCTTGTGGGAACTCACCCTACGCTGAATCCCAGCCAAAGTGGTCGAGACGGACCCAAATACGGCTTTGGATGTGTCATTCCATCATTCCACTTCCGGTAATCGTGCAAAAGGGTAAAGAATGCCAGTGTGCTTAATAAAGGCGTACCATTGCTTCTCAGGTGTCTCGAGCCATTCCCAGCATCTCTCACGCGCCAGGAATGTTTTGCTCGCGCACAGATCCGTTTGGGCTCATAAGATAGGCCGCACGAAGACAAAAAAAAAACTATACCGGTGGCGCCGGCTGGTGATATCCTCGTCAATGCTAGACATTACAGACTAGCTCTTATCGCTCTATAGTCGCGCATCTGCGTGGGTTAAGAACACGACGCACTCTGCTATAGGCTCAGACCCGTGCATCGTCCTGCGCCCGAATTTTCCTTGCGGCTGATCCATCCACTCATTAATTAACGCGACTCCTAAAAGAAATCATTCCTTCCAAACCAGCCCGAAAGCCGCCATGAAGCTCTCTCCAACAATCTGTGCGGTCCTCCTCAGCAGTGCAGCTGTGGCCGCCCCACTCACCGAGCAGCGTCGTGCCCACAAAGAGACTCGTGTGCTTTCTTCTGACCGACACGGTAACCCTCCTTTTGTGCCAGATACCAGAGATATTCTGCAAACCAACAAATCCGTGCACGCTCAGTACAGCTCTAACTGGGCTGGGGCCGTTCTCGTTGGCACGGGGTACACTGCAGTCACTGGACAGTTCACTGTACCTGTCCCGTCTGTGCCTGCCGGAGGATCAAGTCAGAAGAAGTACTGTGCCTCTGCCTGGGTCGGCATTGACGGTGATAGCTGTACAAGTGGCATCCTCCAGACCGGGATTGACTTTTGTATACAAAGTGGCTCGACGTCCTATCATGCCTGGTATGAATGGTATCCAGACTATGCCTATGACTTCACCGGCATAAGCTTTTCTGCTGGCGATACTGTTAAAGTGACTGTGATTGCAACAAGTACCGTTACTGGAAACGCCACCGTAGAAAATACTTCAACGGGAAAGAAGGTTACTCATACCTTCAATGGAGATGTCCTTGGTATGCTCTGCGAAACCAATGCAGAATGGATTGTAGAGGACTATCAATCTGGCTCGTCTCTGGTTCCTTTTGCCAACTTCGGAACTGTCACTTTTGCTGGTGCACAGGCTACTACCGGTGAAACAACTGTTGGCCCTGCTAGCGCTAGCCTCATGGACATTAAACAAAATGGTCATGTGTTGACGAATTCGTCTGTCACAAGCGATTCAGTGACTGTTAAATATATATGAGGGGATATACTGCTCGCTTGAGAGGACTATGGGGAAGGAATCTGCGATGTGTCAACTATTGTCAGGACAACTGTTAGGAGCTGGTATTAAAGGATCTAGTTTGCTCTGGTTAGTTGGTCAGCATATTTCAGAATCTTTCACATCTTCAGTATTAGCTGCTGGGCTTTTTTGTGCGTGAAAGGGAACAGAGGTTATATTCGACATTTTCACTATGAACATAAGGGGATAAACATTCAATTATCAAAATAAGTTCATCTCTCATTCCTATTTTTAATACCTGGATTCTTTTCAAGAGAAACCTGTCTCGGTGATGTGAAAATTTATATTCGTCAGGATATACAGTAGTCCAGTGAGAGAATGACCCGCGTGACCGGTATTGATACCTTGATCACAGCACAAAAATGCAACTAAATAATGCCATATAGAGCCACTCAAAGAAATACCCCTACAATAAAGAATTGAATGACCATATACCCCGTCCGTGATCTGGTGTAAGAAGGGATTGACAACGGTGCCAAGAACTAGAGACCGTTTTGCACCCGGTCATAGATTGTGGATCGCCGAAGCATCGAAAGACCAATTGCCAAGCTCAAGGCCTTGGACCACCGCGCTAAAGAGCCCATAGTCCGAAAAAAAGCGCAGGAAAAGGGACGTTTTCCCGTTGAGCTGCGGGGCTGCCGTTAGAAATGCTCTCTCGTCAACTCGTTAGCCCTCGGCAGAGTGTCTTGATTCAATCGCTGTTCAATGGAGGACGAACCATTCGCCAATGCGCTCGCAGCCTAGCCATTAGCGAAGTCCACCGAGGCTGTCAACGTGTCCAAGACATGTGCGCAATAGTGTCAACAATAATAGCCAATGAGGGCCGATACCTTACCATGAAATCTCCAAGCTACTGACTAACAGAGACCCCCCTTTTCTGTCAAGGGATTTTCCCTGCGTAGAATTCGAATCCTGGTCATATATTGATCAACTAATGCAATTGTCAGCATGGCAGTCCTTGCGAGCTTAGGGATAGGTGCGGTGCTGTATGCGATCATCCAGAGCATTTATCGATTATATTTCCACCCACTGAGCCATATTCCGGGTCCGAAACTGGCGGCAATCACCCACGGCTATGAGTTCTACCACAACATTGTCAAAGGTGGCCTGTTCATCTGGGAACTTGAACGCTTGCATCAAGTATACGGCGAGTCGCATTCAGCGAGAATCGACATGCGCAGAGAGCTAACGAAAATTTCCAGGACCAATAATCCGCATTAATCCCCGGGAGGTCCACATCAAGGATTCAGGTTACTACGATGAGATCTATGCCTCTAGCGCTCGCAAACGCGAGAAGGATCCAGTGCTGGTCAAACAATTCGACCTCGAGGGTTCCGGCTTTTCCAGTATCGACCCAGAGACTCATCGGCAGCGCCGCGCTCCCGTAGAAAAATTCTTTTCAAAGCGGGCGATTGAGAAAATTGAGGGACTGATCCACAACAGTCTCGATCGGCTTGTCCACCATTTCCAAGAGGCTCACAATTCGCACCAAGTGGTCAGCTTGGATGCCGGATTTGCTGCATTGACCTCCGACGTCATCCATGAGTACGTGTACGGGTTTAACCCGAGAAACGTGGACAAAGAAGGGTTTAATGCGAAGGTGAGAGATGGCATCAACGGTCTCTTCCAGCTCGCGCACCTTCTGTACTTTTTTCCGATCCTCCAAACAATCATGAACCTGACGCCGCTGGAATGGTTGCGCAAGTTGAACCCCCCTGCATTCGCTATCGCCAGCCAGAAAAAGGAACTATATGACCGGGCCGTGGCTGCATTGAGCCGTGCGCATACCACGACTACTGGCAATGGCACTCTCATGGACACCCTGGCGGCACTAACCATGCCAGAGCACATGCGGAAACCGGAGCGACTGATGAACGACGGGTTTGCCTTGGTCATCGGAGGCACCGAGACGACGGCTCGCTCGCTGGCGCTGGGCTCGTGGCACTTGTTCACTCGTGCAGATATCCGAAACAAGCTTAGGGACGAGCTTAAGCAGGTGATGCCGACCCCGGATGCTCGACCAACGTGGAATGACCTGGAAAAGCTACCCTACTTCGTAAGTACTCACACCACCCCATGGACCGTCACACCACTAATCACAGCTCTAGTCCGGAGTCATTGCTGAGTCACTCCGTCTTTCAACGGGCATCGCCAATCGATCGGCGAGAGTTGCGCCGACCGAGGCATTGGTTTATAAGAACTATACGATACCGCCCGGGGTGAGTAAATCCATCCCTACGAGGATGGTGAGGACCCAGACTAATACCAACGACATGATCTAGACCCCTGTCAGCGAGACAAACTACTTCGTCCTTATGGACCCCGAAATATTTACGGAACCCCATGAATTTGATCCGGAAAGGTGGATGCGAGCCGCGGCAAAGGGAGCGCGACTGGATCGCTATCTAGTGAACTTTTCCAAGGGAAGTCGGATGTGTGTCGGGTTGAAGTGAGTGCAAAATACTGTCGAGAACCTTGGAGGCGGCCTACTAACTTTGGTACAGTCTGGCCTATGCGGAGCTCTTCCTAGTCCTAGCGACCATTGTGCGCCGCTTCGACATGGAACTGCATGAGACACCGAAGAGCAATATTGACTTTGCTCGCGATTTCGGTACTCCGTACCCGGAGAAGGGAAATTTGAGCGTCCGCGCGATGATTACTGGCGTAATCCGCGAATAGGAGTGAGAACTAGATAGGGCTTATATTACCGCCACAGAGAAAAAGAGAGATGTCTCGGAAAGAGATTCCATATATCAATCGAATGCAATGATCGTTATATTTCATGTTTTGAGGAACTTTACAAACTGATATAAAGTCCAAACAATGGAGAGAAATTGTAAGGTAGGATTCCAAAAGCGGCTAAGATGGATGGACAAATGACAAAAGAAACATCGATCATTCAAGGGGCGACATTGGGCTTTCGATGAGCTAGTGATTCTCCGTACTCCAATGAAAGTTATAATTGACCCTGATTTGCATGGGAATATCTTCATGGTTTGACGGAAGCGACCCATTCGAGTGAATAGCGCTGTCACCCTGGTGGAGGCTATCGGAACGTCCTACGTCGGTGGTCAGGTAGATCTCATCCTCCTCCGGACGAAACTGATTCTTCTTACAAGAGTTGCCTCTCCGATGCGCAGATTGGTCCGCGGACTCCCCAAAACTTCCCGGCACACTTCCGGGAATGGCCTTGCGGTTCATCCCACTGTCGCCCGTGATGCCTGTACTGCCGAAAAGGCCCCAGACTTTGAACAGGGGAATCCGTCGGAGGAGGGGGCGTAAGGTTGGGAGGCATGCGCTGACGATCCCGATGCACGGTTCCACATTGGACCAAATCATGGCGTCGCCGATGACCCAGGTGATATCGACCGAGTTCTTCATCTTGGTGATGGTCCAGATGCGGACGATCGTGGCCACGCAGACACTACAACGACGAACAACATCAGTAAAGACCAGGGCAGAAGACAACGGGGAACTTACAATCCTCCGAGTAAGAAGATGCCACTAATAGCCCATTTCTGACCAGTCGGCATCTGCAAACCCCAGACAATCGGCATCGGCAGGCAGAGAATGAGGACATCGGTGAACAAGTTTGCGACACCGTTCCATAAATAGAAAAGGTATAGGTTGATGCGACAATGCCCTCCACTCAAGGGATCCACCCACTGTGTCCAAAAGAAAGATGTCGGTACACACGCGAGAGAGATCGTTGTAGAGACCGAGATGGCGTATCCAATTGAGAGGAATGCGCAGATGTACAGCGTCCAGGTGAGCCGGAAGATTCGACGGTATAGTAGCAAGACCGATAGTTTGACCATTGGCACGGTGGTAGCGTAGAGAATGACGTAGGCGAAAATAATCTATAAAGAAGCCTGTGTAAGTCTGAAGAAACCAGAATCATGCACACAAGTTACTTTCAAGTGTATAACTGACCTTCATGCTCATTAGGACATCATTTTCGTCCACAACCCATATATGCTTCCCTATCCCATATGCGCCACCTAAGACAGCCTGTTAGTCCGACAGCCGCTTGATTTCGAGCTGCGGAATTGCGTGGAGTGTACCTAATATGCAACATATGCCTGTCCCGTATGCAAATATCTGTAGATAGTTACAGCAATTAGCAAGGCCGGTTCTCATGACACTCGTACATTCCGGAAATCGAGAATGAAGGACAGCTAACCAACGCCGCCAAAAGAAACCAATCATCATATGCCAAACTAGCAGCATTGTTTATCGTTCGAGCCCAAAACCGCAAGCCCACGAAAGCCGTGGCAATTGCCATGACGGCCGCAACGACCCCATCATTTTGCGCGATGCTATTGGCGGTCAAGTCAAGACCCTCAGGCGCCGCTCCGATCACAAGGCTTGACATGCTGATGTAGCGACATCAGCTCATGGCCTCGTGTGGTGAGGAGAGTAGGAAGGTCCCGGGTGTTGAAACAAATTGGCGATGGGGGGTGGACATATTAAAAAATCCGGGGCGTAGGGCGTACGGACTCCGCCGTGCGTCGCTAGGGGCGCAGTAAGAAACGGAAGAATTGTACATGGCAAAGGCACGAGAGAGAGACCATATCCACTTAGTACGACAGAAAATCTCTAGACGATGATAGTGCGATTACTCCTGAATAGAGATCCCAACCTTGTCTGTCTACTACTAGCCTCACGACGAGACAGCCCAGAAATAGTAGCGGGAAATAGTGGGAACGGAGTTCCATAGAGAGAGTCTAGACTCCGGCGATGCTTTTACCCATGACACACTGGTCTTCTCACACTTTAAAAGTTTCGAGGATCTATGCAAGATCTGATTTCAAGCTAGGTTTAGGTCGGACAGGATAGGGAATCTCTACCACAACCATGGACATCACCTGTATGTAGTGGTATATGGCCGGCAATATTTAACACAAATCAACCATACCAGGAATCTTTGTCATCCTCCGTACCCACTTTAAATCCCAATCTGCCTAGCGGTTGTTCATTAGATTACAAAAACCAACGCCAGGATCTGGGAAGTCTCTTCCCGTTGGTCAAACGGGCCGCGAGTCAGGCAGTCTAACCTAGTGGTATGGAAATAAATCTCATGCCGATCAACTAGAACATAAAGAGGCAAGTCTGGTTGCCACCGTGGGAGGAGTCGATACGGCATTAGGGCTCATAACCGAGGTCGCGTAGCGTCGGCTGTCTCACGATCTTTAGTTTAGTTCCTCGGCAAAACATGCCCTACCCCCGCCCAAAGAGAAAGAGTTCCTGGCGATCTCATACTGTAAACGAAGGACCAATAATCCTTCAGGCTACAGATGCTCCTACCGCTCGTGAATGATATCTCGGAACTTGTCTGTCCAGTCCGTTTCAGTGTTGTAGTGTCGGGAATTGCCTTCCAAAGCCCTGGCCAACGCCCCACTAAACTCTCTTCTTCCGCACCTAATTATGTCGATTTTCTTTCCTTCAGGTGAACTTAATAAAATCAAAGAAAGAAAAATAAAAAGTAGAAACCAGTGAGGAAATTGCAGAGCTAGCTATTAACCCAATGGGGAAAACATGATACGAATGGGAAACATGGTGACCAACGAAAGCATTTGACAAGGACCGATAATCTATCATAACGTGTACATCTAGCGTTGACAGAGAGAGAGAGAGATACATATATGGGGGGCGAATACGGGTTTCTATTTCCTCCCATTCTTGTACGAAGACGAGAAAAAGAGAAAAAGAACTAAATAAACAAAGGTCTATTCTGCTAGTCAAATCACAACAGTGGAAATCTATGGGTAATCGTATAATCAATCATGACTATCATGCATTTCTCGATCGGGCATCATTCGATATGCGTCGTAGGTGATTCAACCCTGCTCTTGCCCGATCTTCCGAGTCGGAAATCATGGGTGGCGGAGTGGCCTGGTATGGAAACGACTCAGTAGCTGAATCTGATTGTCCGTCACACGAGCGCCGTCACATGCGCTGGTGGAACTGTTCGGGATACCGGGTCATGGTCTCCTGCAATCGGTCTAGGAAGTATGCGATGAGCTGCATCAGCACGAAAAGACGCAGCTCGACCATCAATGGCGAAGAGTACCGCAGCCCAGAGAGGGAAGATAGGACGGTGGATGAGGGAGAAGTCAGTGCCGTGCACGTATGCAACATAGCGTCGCGCTGGAGCGCGCTAACCAGCGTCGCATAGACCAAAAAGCAGGAGATTATAACAGGTAGTGGCACTGTGGTGACAACGGGTTCGGGTGAGTCGCCGCTGCGAGATCTCGTTTGATTTTGATTTCTATTGGGTTCTGCCTGGGAATTAAAAGTGGTGGAATTCGGGCCGGAAATGGTCACCGACGGGGCCCGGTAGACGGGGAAGGCCGATTCAGCCATGGTATCTGGGACCTGGGCTCTATCCCATCCAGCTGGTTTCCAGTGGGTGGGTTCTACATGATTAAGCAAGCGGGAGAGGCTCTCAAGCAACGTGCGCGACGCGGTAAAGGTCTCATCCGAGGCATTTCGGGTGATTGTTCTCAGGATGGGGGACGAGCTCTGGCCAAAGAGTGTTGTAGCAGCTTGGAATACGGTGGCCGTGATGGGCGGGGTGGCATGCTCACTGCGTGGCACGATATTGAGGCCACAACTGGTCCGGTAGACTGAATAGATGCGGGTCGTGAGATCAGACAACTGCTGAATGCACGTCTCGGTGCCGTCGACACCCGAGGTCGGACAGGAAGGAGACCAGGGAGCGGATGGAATCGGACGGTCCTGGGTACATAAATGCCCTCGATTCTCCAAGGAGGAGGTCAGATCAGCAGTGGCATAAGGAAAGACCGGTGGCATCATCTCCATGGGTAGTCCTCTGACCCTCCGCCAACCGGCGGGAGATCAAGGTTATTTATGACCTGATCATCCGGGGTCCACGTCTGATCTGCCACCGTCATGGTTCCCAAACCGCACGGCCAGAGATTTGTAGTCAAATTCATCTCCTCGACCGATGGCCGCAGGTCTTGACGACATGTGTCTAGAGTAGTGGTGGGTAACAATGACGACTCATTCCCCGGAGTCGGCGGAGGAGAGTTTCCACCATCACTGCTGCTCGGATAGCTCTGGTTGGACACAGCAACCTCTGTTCCTGTGGCTAACAATGTTTCTGGATTGGTGCGACGGGGGCGACCCTTCGGCAGGGGGGAGCTATACACACACCCTGCACCCTGACGTAGACAGTGAGAACAGTAGTCGCTGTCATTCGTGGTCTGTCGCGGATATTGGAGCTTCTGGCAATGGCAGCGATCGCATGATGTGCGTTTGGTCCGAACCGGAGGGAGCCGATTTCTCGTAGGCATCGCACCACCAGGGAGTTAACACTCATGTCCTTGCTCAACGGAGTTAACTGACAAGGGACTCCAAATGGTGGCAGAATATGCGTTAAAGCCGTTCCAAGATGCTACAGCGGGTGGCCGGGCCAATATAATCCTACTTACACTGTCTCGCTTACTCTATGAAGCACCCATGCTGCGCCAATTTCGTTGACCATATGAGGGACCTTTCGGAAAGAGGAGTAGTGCTTACAGGTGGGGGTATTCGATGATGCCGTACTCTGTACCAGCATAATCACACAGGGCCGCTAGGTAACTCCCCCTCTCCATGTCTTTCTCTTATTTGTC
Organism: Aspergillus hancockii; assembly: GCA_001696595.2. Lineage (NCBI taxonomy): Eukaryota > Fungi > Ascomycota > Eurotiomycetes > Eurotiales > Aspergillaceae > Aspergillus > Aspergillus hancockii. The sequence continues at coordinate 17,303 of MBFL02000028.1, forward strand.
GTCAGTGTGCCGACCAGCTGTCATTGCCAGGCTAGAACACACACCAGACGTATAAGGATTGGCCCAGACGTGTCGTGATGAGAGATCATCGATTTCGGGGGAAGCGGGCTAGGGATCCCGTTCAGAAGCCGGGGATGTCGTCGTGTTCCCGTCACCAGCAGGCAGGGCTTATTTTGTCGGATGCTAATCTCGACCGAATGATAGAAGGGCCGATATCGATACCAACCAGTGCATCTGCCAAGGAATCCCCTCCGATGCCGCTTCCTCGACCTGCACGCAGCTTGCCTTGAACAGTGCAACTGGTTGATTACCAGTTCCGTAGAATACGATATGAGCCCAGCACTAGCACGAGTACGAGAGACCATGCACAGCTTTGATAGCTGATGGAAATCGGTGGGTAGATTAGCGGGATGACCCGTTAAATGGAAATCGCCTCCGGGAAGGGTAACAGGCTTCATTGACTGGCAGCATACGTTTATCAGTCCCTTATTCAAACCCGATGACCAGTCTTTCTAACACCACCGGAGGGTTACCAGGAAGATCAAGCCATGCCCCAACTGCCACTTAATTTTGACGAGACGGACCATGATGAAAACGAACTTGCGCTGTATAACAAGGCACAGTCAACCTGGACTAAAGCGTATGAGGTGGAGACATTCCTAAATAACCGAACGCGCTGGAACGTAATGCAAATTCCCTTCGCGCTTCAAGGGATATTCCGTCGTTGTGGTGAGACTGGGAACGAGGGCGTAGGGCCTCTGCAGAAGACTCTTATCGAGATCTTTCGCCGGCAAGATGGGCTGGGGGTTGTGGCCGGTGGCCTACCACCTTCTTTCACCGATGCAGAAGTCAGGCAACACTCGAAAGAGTTCGACACTTACCGCGAATGGTATGAAATGCGTCAATTGGTGAATGAAATGCTGGAAACCGATGATGATGGTTAGATATCTGCCGATCGTGGCCTGGACGAGAGGAAGTCCCGGAACAAGATGCTCTTCGACTCTCACGTTGACAAGCTGGGAGCCGACAAAGCCCCCGAAGTTCGCAAAATGTAACCATTTGCCCTAGATACCAGCGGTTAGCGGTTCTCGGAAGCAATTGATTTGCTGAGATGAGCGACCTGGGATAAAGCTAAGGGATTCTCTGCTACTCTTCAACCTCTACGCGCGCACTGCGTAATGTTTCACATCCAGGATCATTAAAACCCTCGGTTCCCATTGGGACAAAAGTCAATCGCGTTGCGATAATGACCGCCCTGTGGAGACAAAGCAGCCCGGCAACTACCGGCTTCTTGGCCTGGTCCCTTGCCCTCGGTTGGCTGGTCTGCGATGGCAATGCAGAGGCCATTTCCTGAACGCAGAAAAGGAAGCGCTTGACCAAATCCGCTTCGATTGCTATTAGCTTTTGCACCACAGCCCCAATCCATCGTCATGGATGAAGTGCGACCGCTAATGTCATTATGAGGGGAGTGCCGAACTTCCCCGTCAACGTGGGGACATTTACATAAAAAACATCCAAAAAAGCATATAGCATATGTAACATGGCATAAATTTGGAACGGACGAAGTATCGAAACGGCACCTGTAGCTTTTCATTTATCAATGCTATTCCATATGGTTGATAGTGGTACAGAGCTCTCTCTCATCGTACGTATGCTGCCAGCAATGTACCCCGACTAACTAGGCAATATACCTGAGTAAATGGAGATTCAACGGGCGTCGCCCCATGCGGCATGTTTCTGTGGCACGACTCGTCATTGTTTAGCCCTAGTTCTTCGGTGGAGAGAGGCGGTTTCATCTGATAATATTATCAGATGCCGCATTCCCGAGCCATCCATCGAATCAATTCTTTTCTAGTGCGTTATTTCCCGACTCAGGGTGGGTCAACTTCCAAGAAATACCAAGCTTTTTCATAGGATCGTAAGGAAGCTTGTTTGTCTTCCTTTTTTTTTTCTGTTGGGTTTGTCTCGTTCTAACCCCCTCTATTCTTCCACCAAAAATAATACTAATGATAGTAAAGGCCGGGAGAATAGGTCATCCACGGACCAAATTCCGATCCCTCCCCGTCCATAAAGACAGAAATCTTGCTCGAGAGAGAGTCCGACAGTCAACATGGAAAAGCTGCTTGAAAGACTATGACCGTATTCCTTTGACACAGGTGTAGCACCGTGTAACGCTAGTATTAATAGTGTCGAGTGACCCCAATTGGGATCGACCCACACTGGCTTGATGCAGCGTCCTTCTTCCCGATATCTACCAAGATCTGATAACATTTACGCTGCCCTTTCGAGCGCACTTGAACAGGCAACTGCGCACATTTTGGTGGAGCTTCCATTCTCTGCATCCCTGTACCGACAAGTGGACTATGGGCTCGACTACCCTACAACCAGTAGTACTTTGGTATCCATGGATGATGATGGGACGAGAGTTATCTGATTAGATCTAGCCAATCGGTCTGACCCGTTTATGTCCATGGCCGGTCCTCCAGCCAGTGGGGCCTGCGATGGATTGACCAACGGATGCCATGTACGCACTTGGGCTAAGGAAATGAGAAAATATCCTGGAATCCACTCGTAGACAAATGAAAACCGGCTCCACCTGGTCGTTGGCCATCTCGTCACGACGGAGGACACTAGGGGCGTCGCTAACTTTGTACCCAGAAGCCAACGTGGGTGGGGGTCGAGGTTGGAATCTGCAGGCGCTAGAAATGGCTTTGCGCTATAAAGGCACAGATGGCCTGGCACTCGTTGACCTCTGCATTTTCACGCCCTTTGCTTCTTTCTTCTCGGGTCAGCCACAATGGCCGTACTTTCCAGGTTCCGGGCCTCCTTTCGCAGAAGTACCGGAGAAACCCCCGTTACTTCCGTCGACGTGAATATGGTAGAGAAGAACCATGAAGCTTCTGCCACCGATCCTGCCACGGCAACCAACGGCCGTGTGGAACCACAGGAGGAAGTTCCCACGGAGGATACCCAGCATGGTGTGAAGCATGTTGAGGCCGTCACTCTGACTTGGTCAAAGACCTCGTTGATTGCGGTCTTTGGAAAGTATGCGCCCTAGCTCCCCGACCGACCCATGCATGTATCCAGCTAATAGTATTCCTCGATAGTATCTGGCTGCTCTATTTTGTCAATGCATTCCAATCCTCCATTCTGTCCAACCTCCTCCCTTATGTCACCAGCGATTTTGAAACTCACTCACTATTGAACATTATTTATGTCGTTGCCGATGCCATGACCGCCGCAATTTATATCCCTCTCGCGAAAATCCTTGACACTTGGGGTCGAGCGGAAGGCTTTTTGCTCATGACTGTTTTTGCTACGTTGGGCTTGATTTTGATGGCGGTTTGCCATAATCTTCCGACTTTCTGCGCCGCATATGTAGGACTTCGATGTCCATGACAACACACTTGCTAACAGTTAGGATGACAGGTGTTTTATACGATTGGGTTCGGAGGCATGACATATTGCGTGGATGTGCTCACGGCCGATGTGTCCAAGCTGAAGAATCGAGGGTTGGCCTATGCGTTCACCTCCTCTCCTTACATTATTACCGCATTTGCCGGAGCCAAGGCATCGGAGGGGTTTTACTACAAGATCAGTTGGCGGTGGGGATTCGGCACGTTCGCCATTGTCTTCCCTATCGTCGCGGCTCCCTTATACTTCCTCCTGAAGTACAGCGTTCGCAAGGCCGAGAGGCAAGGCGTTCTGACCAAGGAACAGAGCGGTCGGACGTTCTTGCGGAGTGTTTGGTATTGGACTCTTGAGTTCGATGGTAAGTCATTCCTAACACGAGGGATCGCAGAGTACTGATGATATGTAGTGGTCGGTGTCGTACTATTCTCCGTCGGCCTCACAGTCTTTTTCCTTCCGTTCGATATCGCCAGCATGGCCCCCGATGGTTGGGGATCCGGCTACATCATTGCCATGATTGTCGTTGGGTGTGTGATGCTCGTTATTTTCATTCTCTACGAGACATATGTGGCCCCGGCGCCACTATTGAACTTCGCCCTCATCACCAATCGGACAGTCATCGGCGCCTGTCTATTGGATGCTACCTATCAGCTCTCCTACTACTGTTGGAACAATTACTTCACCTCTTTCCTACAGGTTGTCAATGACCTTACCCTGGCTGAAGCTGGCTATGTCAATAATACCTTCGACGTTGTGTCGGGAGTGCTTCTGCTGTTTGTTGGTTTCTTGATCCGCAAGACAGGTCGTTTCAAGTGGCTTTTATACATTGCCGTCCCACTCTATGTCTTTACCCAGGGCTTGATGATCTACTTCCGCCGCCCCAACCAGTCCGTGGGTTACCTTGTCATGTGTCAAGTGTTCATCTCGATCGGTGGCGCCGTCTTTATCATTGTCGAGCAGCTCGCCATTTTGGCCGCTGTTGACCATCAGCATGTTGCTGCCGTACTTGCCTTGCTGAATGTGGTTGGCACGGTCGGCGATGCGATGGGCTCTACTATCTCCGGTGCCATTTGGACCAACACCTTCGAGAAGGCTCTTGAGCGTAATCTTCCTGCCTCGGCCCTTCCGAACCTAGAAAGTATCTACGAGGAGCTGGATACTCAATTGGGTTACCCCGTGGGAAGTGCCACACGGTTGGCCATCCAGAGGTCGTACGGCTACGCGCAGACGAGAATGCTTGCTGCCGGAACCGGGATCATGGCGTTGGCATTCGTTTGGGTCCTCATGATCAAGAATATCAACCTGACCCAGGTTGCCCAAGTCAGGGGTATTGTCTTCTAAAGTGTCCAGCAGTCCATTCTGGAAGAGATGCCGGATGAGCTGCCGCTCTCAATCCGGCCCGATTCTGCTATTTATATTTGCATTTAACCGTCTGTCATTTACCTCAATATTATCAGTCAAGAATGTTTAATTCCATAGGGTTGTCAACCAAAATTCCGACTATTTTTCGACGCGTTGCCGTTCTTCCGAGCCTCTCTTAGAAACTAACTACCTAGGTGTCCTACTCCTGTAAAATAAGGCATGTCCTTTATTTCCACAATGAAGCACTTGACCTTTGTGGGCCAGGCAAACTGGAAGTTTCCGCATTGAGTAGCACAGGCGCGTGGGCTTCTACAGATGAGTTTTGGCCGTTGTTCAAACAGTAAGGAGGTTGGAGAGAGCATTCGCAGTAAGACCCTGCCGTCCTCTACTACGCCCCTCAGGTTTTCGCCTCGTTCGGATTCTCTTCGACCAAGCAGACCATTCTAGCCACCGGAGTTACTGGTATTCTGCAGATTCTTTTCACACTTCCGGCGGTTCTATACCTAGACAAGTTCGGCCGGAAGACCTTCCTCATTATTGGGGCCATTGGCATGTTCTGCTGCCATGTCGTTGTCGTCACGGTTGAAGGATTATACGAAGACGCTTGGAACAAGAATGAGGGTCTGTACAAGGCACAGGGATGGGTGGCCATTGCGTTTATCTGGTTACTTGCCGTCAACTTCGCCTATTCATGGGGTATGTCGCCTCTTCGCCTTCTGCCCGTCTGTCCATCAAGAGTTGCAACCATCTAGCTAGATGCTAACCCATCACCACAGGTCCCGTAACATGGGTCTCGGCCCAGGAGATCTTCCCCAACAGCACCCGTTCCCGCGGTGTTTCTATTGTCGCTCCAACTAACTGGATGCTCAACTTCGTCATCGGCCTGACCACCAAAGATATGCTGAACTCCATGAAGTACGGCACGTACAATTTCTTTGCAATTTTCAGCGCGTTGGGTGGTCTCTTTATCTAGCACCTCGCAGCCGAGACCAAGGACAAGACGCTGAAGGAACTGGACGTTTATTTCGAGGGTGGAGAGGATAGCATTGCCGAGGCTGACCGTGTGCGCACGCAGCAGATCAATGAGCGTCTGGGCCTGGCAGGTGTTAAGAATGTGGATAATCTGAAGAATGAGAAGTCTGCTGTGCACGAGGAATTAGAGAGTTTGTAATTGGTGCGATTGGAGGATTGGATACGTTGTGAGGGATATTTTAATTGGCGAGTTCGAGTAGGATGTTAGCGCACCTACGTCCTGAATGGCTGCTTAATGTAGACAGAGATATAAGCATGCAGTGATAACTCGAGAGAATCTTTGGTCGACGTCATGTTTCCAACATGAGTACTAGAATGAACTCGATTATTCATATAGAATTTCCGCGCAACGCTCGATCTCATTCTGTACTTCATCGTCTAGCATATAGTCTTCGGTGGTCGTTTTCAATCTAGTTATCTGCTATTAGTCATCGAGCTCAAGGTCTTTACCCTGCACTGGGGTATTGAATCAAAAATAGCATGTCTTCTCATTAGATCGTTTCCTAAAGTTTTCTCCACGAATATCGCGCTGGAAATCTAGATGCTTTGCCTGTGTATCCGTTGAATACGACATAACTTTCGTGAAAGTGTTAAGAAAAAGCCAACCAGGAGTTGACTCGCCGTTCCGTTGCTGGTGCCAATTCTGAGCATGCAGACCACTACCGGGGTTCCTTTAACCTATTTAGTAAATCATATCTTGCCACCACACCTGTTAAACTGGGTTATTATTGAGAAGACCCCGTCCCAGAGCCTGAGGGCCCCGACCTTAACCTCAGGCGAGTAAGTTGGGGCCGCAGGTGTAGCCCGTGCAGCCTGACTGATTGTAAGATCTCTCAGAATGTTTGATTGTTCAATCCTTCTTTACGGGGAATTGTCAGGTCCAGGACGATAGGAGCGAAGGAGGATAGACCCCCACTTGTCAGCCAGTGTGGCGCAACATGAACCTAAGGAAGAAGATATAGCGTCTGTCAGATGGGGCTAACCTCATACGATTGCGCACATTTCCCAGTAATGTCTGCCCTTTCCCTCAGAAGCTGCGATTTGCGTGATCTTCTTTGCCGTACCTTTTCGACCGTTTCATTGGCAGCAATAAAGGGATGGATGATCCGTGAACCGAAAGGGCAATGCAAAGGCCTTGAACGTGAGCCAGTCATTTCCAATCCAGTAGCCCAACGTACCGAATTTATGGAGTTTGATAAAGCCGAACATTGTTGGACTGAAGACCTCCTTTGCAAGGTCTTCATATAGAGTAATAGTATCAGAAGACTTCAAGCGCAGGCGAAACAACATAAGAGCCATGAGTCCATCCGGTGCTAGTACCACCGGCTAGATTGAAGCAGTGAACCGGAAGACGCTCCTCGTCCATTTGTGATTCCGACCTTTGACCAGAGTAGGTACCAATTGTGAATTTCCCTTTCTCAATGCGTCTGACCTTGTCCATGATTCCCCTGAGGATGAGTAAGGTTGAGATAACCCTTACCCCGCCACCATCAAAGCTCAGCAACTTTCTATGGCCGAGAGTCTGCTTCGTCCGCTGCAAGTAGTTTGTCATTATTTCTTGGTTATATTCAAGGACCGGGGTTGGCAGATAGTGTTCTGGTACTCCAAGAGCAACAACTTTCTTTTTGTGATTAATTAGAATTGTAGACTATCCATTGTCCTTTCATGCCCGATCTTTGGTTGCTCTGTTGGCTCCAATGAATCCAAGATGTTTGACCCATTCCATTTAGCACCTCCCAAAACTCGGACCATTCCCTCGGTTTCGTAGAGACCTTCTTCCGGGCTATTATTGTTACTTGGGGATTGGAGTCCCTTGTCAAAGAAAAAAAGTGGTCGCAGAAATTTGTCTCTATGTCCCCCGTGCAAGTTATCCGACGGAAGAGGCATTGAACATGGCAGCTAAACGTCTGCGAGGTCTAATTCTTTCCTTCACTCCGGCATTACTGTCCTACCAGGTCGAACTATTCACCTCGAGAAACTTGGCCTCAAACATGCCAACGACCTCTTCCCGTTAGCCGGTGGAAGCGATCCACTTCGAACCTCTCTCTGGGACTACATGGGAGACGGACAGTACTCTCACCTGATCACCTTCAAAGATACCATCGCACCCCGGTCCTCCTCCTCGGATCACTTTTTCTATGCAGTTCTCGATCAGCGCAAGACAAAACCCAGCTTCGGCAAGGTGATAAGGTACTTGTCCCTCATACAAGTCACCCCCGACCATTTGACCAGTAAAATCGGAAACGTGCTGTTTTCGCCAGGGCTCCAGAGAACAATGGGTGCGACCGAAGCTATTTATCTTTTCGCCCGGCATGCCCTCGGTGGCTTAGGATATCGACGATTAGAGCGGAAGTGCGACTCTCTTAATGCTCCGTCACGCAGGGCGGCGTTGCGGTTAGGTTTTGTCTATAAGGAATTTCCGATAACATATGGTTGAAAAGAAGTCGGGACACGGCTTGGTTCTCGATCTTAAAAGGAAGATTGGAAGATGATGGTAAAATTTGCAATGGAGAAATGGCTAGTTGCTTACTGAATGTGAGTCGCAGATGGGAGGTGGCGGAGATTGATAGTCATAATTCTCGAGAGTGCCCAGGCCTGTTTCGTCCATGTAAATGACTCCCCTCCGTCCTATCTCTGTTCCATAGCTTACTGCCTGTTATAATAGCAACACCCTTTCTTGGGAACAAAAAAGTTTGACGAAGATAGATTTTCCGAGGGTTACACCATGAGCAACACACCCCCTCCCTTCTTTCAGCACAATCATCAGTCACTTGGCTGGTACTACCCTGGTCCAGAGTATTACTATACGTTCCGGGGCAACTGTCAAACGGATGGTCCCAGACTGTGACCGGGTGCTCTATGGGGATATTCCTGGCTTTCTCCATGCCCTTCCTCTGGGGTCTCTTTTTTCATGAGTGACCCTCTTCTTGCAAATGAGATACGATGTCCCGGACTCACAGGCAAAGCGGGGACATCAATATTGAAGCCAGTCAACTTCGGGTCTCCAATACGCAGCTGCCATTATGTAACTTCAGCTGCGTAGTTCAAGACAATATACCTCCAAAGGCTCGCGCAACACTACATCTAGTGCCGCGCAACCAAAATCTTTCTCTTGGGCCTCCGTCAGTGGCTTTTGATATTTGAGTACTGCCACTTTCCCCTCTGGCGAGGTCCACATTCTACCTTTTTCAATGACAGCCATGTCTATGATCTAAAGTACAGCCTCTACCGTGCACAAGAATCTAGGTACTTCATTTCGCGATACAATTCGCCCTCGGATCCTGCCGACTATGCCGGAAGTGGACCAGAGCCTCTGATCTGTGTTTCATTTGCGACTGTACACCGAAATCAAGATAATTGCTTTCGCCCCTCTATCGGGTCACTGCTAGAGGTTCTGGGTACTAAGGAGCCACGAGCGCTGCATCTTATTGTGCTAACAAGGCATCCACATTAAGGCCAGAAGTGGGTAGTTAGACATGTTGATGAGGCAGGGTCATATAATGTTTCCCATGAGACATTGGAGCATCTTTAGAATTTAGAAAGTGGAAGGAACTTTTATAAAAAGGTGATTTTGTATGGTCTCCTCCCCGTAGATCTCAGGACTACTGACGGGCTATGTTGCTAACGAACCCCATCTTTAGTGACTATATCTACGCTCCGGGAACCTGCAAACAGATCAATGACTCCTATACCATCATCCTTGGAGACGATATCATCCTCGCCACTGGTTAGATGTCATACACCCTAAGTTTCTCCAGCGGATATCAACCAAAATCACCTAGAAAGTCAATTCCTGGCTATATCTCCGCCTTTTCTATACCAAAACCGCTCTACGCTGGACCTCTTCCGATTTCGTCTATATCAACATGCCTTTTATATTCCTGGTGGGTTATACCATCCACATTTTCCTGTTTATCTTTACCCCGAATATGGCGCTTCGCCCCCTCCCCAGACTACTGTAGTATGTCTGTCATCTGTCTAATCTGTGCGCCAACATTTACGGCCCTCGTATACATGATGGGAAAGTATGCCATCATGCCTCTTGGGGGAGTAATGGAATTGACTAAGTCTGGTTGCTGTACGCAAGCTCTAGTCTTCCGCAGAGAACAGATAGATGGGATTATAACAGAATTAGTAGAGAAGGGACAGGGTCAGATGTATTCCTTGATCGAAGAGTATACAGATCAGAGGAGGTTGACAAGATATAATTTGGCACCACCGGTGCTTCAGCATGTGAGATTGAAGTCTAGACGGGATAATCTTGATATCAATACAAAGAGTATCTGGGCTTTTTGGTTCGAGTAAAACAATCCGGGGGCTTTCCAGAGAGAACACGAGGCTCTTCAGGGTGATGGTGATGTGATGGGAATATTGCAGGGTCACGGCTGATGTTATGACTGGTTATCCCACGACTCTTGTTACGGACATTTACATCGCATATCCACGATAGGAAATTGGACTTTTAGTCTCAAGTAGTTAAGTAGAGAGGGCAGATCCGAATTGAGACGGGATTTTAACAGCAGCTTTCCCTGGTTTATACATTGATGGCAGATATGTCTGGTTTGTCGCCTGAGCTACTTTGCACGAGAAGTGCAGAAACGGGAGCGTATCTGAATACCATACCACCACCAGCAGCAAGTACCTGGCACAGAAATAATTACCCACATCTATGCTCTACTATAGTTGCCCTGGAATTCAACAAGAGAGCAACGATCAACCCGTAAAGGCCTAAATAATGATGTTAGTCCAAGACACGAGATGGAAGATCGCCTCCACCACTCACCCAAAACCTCTGCGAAAATGAGGATTAGAATCATACCTACATAAAGTCGAGGCTGTTGAGCTGATCCCCTCACACCAGCATCGCCCACGATTCCGATCGCAAATCTAGGGACAAAGTTAGATTAAATCTGATCACAGAAAATGCTGATGCTTGGGTAACAGATCCCTACCCGGCAGCCAACCCTGCGAGCCCAACTGCGAGCCCTGCGCCCATTTGCACGACGCTGGTGTAGAGGGTTACGTTCTGGACGAGATTATTTGCAATCAATACGGAAACGACGAGTCCATAGATACCGAGGATCCCGGCCATGACGACGGGGACAATGCCTGGACTCTGGGTCAGTGCGCTGCGGTGCTTTTGGGGGACTGTATCTCCAGTGTGCCTGAAGCCGGTATATTCCGTTCGTTAATGGATGAAGCATACCCTTCACGATTAAGTCAGGTCTCAATACACCCATCGAGCAAATTCCAACAACCGCCTTTGCAGTGCCGTAAGCAGCACCGAAGGTAGTCAGGACAATGGCACTTGCACATCCTACGGCACCAAAGAATGGCTGGAATTCAGTGTTAGCTGCTCCTCTTTGTCCAGTTATTCTGGAGTCGGGGTATGTGTGGTTAAACGTACTGCATAGACAGGGCTGGCGGTGTTTGAGTTAGCATATTACAAAAGGACATGTTATTCATGTGCACAGCATGGGGAGCTTACCAAAACCCGGAGACCATCTTCACTAGCCCTGGATTGTTGTAGAGGCGCGAAAGTCCGCTGGAGCTGGTATCTTTGTCGTATCTCAGCGGGGGGAATTGGGAGAAAGAGGAAAATGTAGCCTAACAAGCGAACTGGCTGTGATGAAGTGGGAGGTAGTTACACAATCACGCTTATGGTCCAGCCCCAGCCCTGTCAGGTAGTATCTTGGCTATCAAATGAGCACATTAGGCAGCAAAGTAAGTCGACGATCCAAGCCACATGAGGCGACACAAGTACATCCCCGCGGACCTGGTTTGTCGGATGTTTCCGTTAATAGTTTTAAACCGCGGGGTTGGTGTCTACGACCCTCCTACGAAATACCGCCAGCCGTCAGGCCGAATAGAGAGGTGTTACATCTTCGGGTCTTGGTTTTAATATTCTCCATCAGTTCATCTCCACATTGACACCGACAGGGCTCATTTCAATCGTGCGTCCATACATCAGCCATGACGCTTACGCAGATCCGAGCGGTCTTAGTAGCGCCAGGTTGAGGCTTAGAGTAGTATCGTTGTATTGCTGCAAATGTTAGGTGTATTAATATCTACAAGCCCATGGAGTTTGCCCCATGGGATTCGTCCCATGTTTCTATAGTGTGCTTGAAAATCTTGGTCTTTGGCTATATTAGCACCAATCTTGAAGTATTCAAAGAAGGTCAACACATGCCTGGTGCATTATTGATAGAATATTACTCGGAGGTCATCAGCTTTAGCAGCAAAGACGTCTCTCCAGAACCCTTATTAGGTAGCTGATAGGCCTGAAGATATCATATGAGGTAGATGGTATGCATGATGGCTCGTATACGAGAAATCTTTTCATCCTTGTGGATGTTCGGCGTACCGTTTGGATCGACTGCGATATTACTATTGTGTTATCCCCAAAGAAGCCGTTTATACTAGATCTCACCGAAGAAGCGAAATGGAAAATAAAAGTGTCTAAAAGCCGTGTCTCCAAAATGATGAATCACCTGGCATAATCCCTGTCTTCTTTCCCATTATCTGTCGTTAGCTCACGGAAGTGAAATCGGGACAAGTGCACTGCCTGACACCTAGCACCTATAAGGCATTGGTCTCATTACCCAATAATCTCCGTATCTAATCTGCCTACCTGCCTACTTCGATCGGTAAGGTTATGACATGAAGGAAGGGATGAGTTCCGCCGAGCTTCATGGGGATGAGCAGCTCCCGTGCCTTCCTGGAGCAATGCTCAGACAATCCCAAATAGTAGCGGTAGTACTGGGCGAGGTGACTGCCTTCCGTAGCACCTCAATGGAAACTCAGGAAGTAATAGTCATGCGGTGACGGTTTACCAATTGTATTATTATCGCAATTGTAAGTGGTCATTGCACATTACATCAATTCAAATATATTGTGTTTTTAATAGTGCCAGCTTTCTTGCCATGACATGGAAGATGATTTGATTTACAGCTTCTCGGCGAGCGTACATACCATTGGGTAGATCAGCCCAATTGGTATATGAGACCTAGTAACCGATAGATTCATTGTTCATCGTTATCAGGTACGCACCCCGATAGACAGCAGAGACCTTGAACATCTGTATTGAAATCATGGTGTAGAAAGTGCCTGAAAAATCTTCTTCCGTGATAATTATGATAGGACTTAAAATTAAGCATACATTTATTCTAGTCATTCTACAACGGCTAGCTGACTTCGGACAGGAAGATTCACGGAATCACCCATTCTCGGCCATCCCGACAGATGGACACGGTCTTCAAATAGCAGACAATGAGTCGAACCGCCATAGTGAAACATCCCTAGCTCCTCCCCCTTCTGCACCTGCTGTCCTGCAGTAACCGTTATCTCACAAGTTGATACCTCTGCCATACCTGCCCCAACAAACGCCACCAAACCAATGGCCGGGTGGTCCGCTTCAATAATAATGACGGCTCGTGTGGCCATGGTCGGCGAGTAGGAGAAATCAAGGTAATCGGTATAGTTTCCTAGCGTGGGATCGGCGGTAAAGGGAGCCTGGGAGAAGTACGTACCCGGGATGTTATAGGCCTTGAGGATTCGGCCAGCCACGGGCGCGTGCCATCGATGATAATTAAGGGAACTCAGAAACCCTTGGTAGACAGTACCTCCAATAAATCGGTCGGCAAGGGCATCCTGACCAAGCAGGTCCCGAACGGAGTACGGCTGTCCCTTGACCCAAAAATGATCTCGTGCTCTAACACCCTGTTGGATGTTGAATGGCTGAGCCTCACAGGCATGCACGATGATACGGTCGTTATCAGGGGAGTCCACCGGCCTAATGCCATCTCGGAAAGGCCGGGTGAAGAAAGCGTCCCAGGACTGATAACCATGGTACAAGGCATTTGAGTCCGACTCATATATCTCGTCCCATGTGTATGCTGTGACGCCCACATTTGCAACTGCGGTCATTGCCTGGAGTGCCGTTGTACTGAACCAACAAGACGAACAGTTCCCGAGCACGACTGCAGATTCAGATGAACTGAGAAACTCTCCCCATGCACCCAAGACTTTCTTGATGATGCGGTTGACCTTAGGGTCCATAAATGCTGCTATACCAGCGGGCGTGAGTCTTGGCTGTGCCATCATAGCAGTGAATGGGAGTCCAACAAAGCCAGTGCGATATACCCTGTCGTCCCAAGAGGGTGGAGTGGTGAGAACATGGTTGATGACTTGTAGCATCTGCTGGTAGTTTTCAAGCCGAGGATTGCCGTTGGGATCCGTTCCAACGGAGCTCCCCTGGAGACCTTCGTCGAACATGGACTCGAAAAGCATAAAAGCACGAGGATCCGTCTCAATGAAGTCCTGAAGCTCTTTGAGATATGGGTGCAGCTCCTTCGGGCTCTGACCGACCTCCTCAGCAATACCCACAACCCAGTGAGTATGGTCGCGGTAGCTAACCGGCACCCATGGGGCGTGCCTAGAAAGCGAGTGTCCCCATAAGCAATGTGAGACGATAACCCCCCGGTCCTCTCCAAATTATCATCTATCGCACCAAATTCCACTTCACGTACCTTTGAACAGGGCCGTCCCACACTGGGTTTTCGGGGCTGTTCTTTAGAAAGGTCCTATAAGCTTCCACGTACGACTACATCAATGATAGCAAAGCACATACCTGTCTAGTATCTTGCGGCTGGCTGTCGATCGACGCATATACAGTCTGCGTCACTGGGAGCAGGGGTATTACGAGACGCAGGTTGACCATCATTGCCCTTGCTGTGACTGCAGGGATCAGATACAACAATCCAGTGTATACGGGTTGTATAGGTAAAGCGGAAAGAGGAAATACACAGCAGCGACTCATTTACTAGTTGCATTATGATCACGTGATTATCAACTAACATCCGCTGGTTATCCTCCTCATACCGATGAAAGTGTCCAGGTCTAGTTACTGCAGGTCGATAGGAGGGGCGGATATTCTAGGCTGCAACGCTCCTTGGGCAGAATCTACACCCCTTTCTTAATTCCAAGGATTTCAAATAACATGATTCGGAGGCGCCCTCGCTAGCATGGTGTAACGTTCCCAGGCGGCAGAGCATTTTTCTAAAACAGTTCTAGATCGCTTTGGCCGATGGGAATGGGCCGAGGGGGTTGGCTAGGCCCCTGGCTCTTTGCACAGGATTATTATCGTCGCGTGAACTTGCCATGCTACTGATCTCGGATCCTGGTATCCCTGAGCGATTTCAGGGCAATCATGTGTTACCGAATGCAACCTGTTCAGCCATATATCCTGTGGATGAACCCTACATCCGCCAATCGATGGCATAAACCTCAGGGTCGCGGGCATGTAGGAGAGAAAAAGGGAGATGGAGGAGACCAAAGGTGAAGAGCGGTATAATCTAGACAATTCCTCTAGTTAAACCGGGCTCCGCGGTATACTAACAGCGAACTCATCCGACTGGTCTCATCGTAACTGTCAGCTGCAAGGGGTGGAATGTGGTTTGTTAACGAGCCATATCGCCCACAAATAATATCCGGACCCGCATATCGTGAGTGATTTCCATCCTAGTTTACCTTTAGACTTCGGTGACCTTTTCCTTGCTTATATGAGTGCGGCTTACTTTGGCATTCTTACTGTTCCCTGTTATCACGATGTGTCGCATTCCTAGCCCCACTACGACCCCGCTACAGCTGGACAGGACGCTGATTAGTTACTCACTTAATCACTATTGCCCTTACTGACGATGCCTACATATCCTTATTAATAACCTGTGTCATGGTACTCAATCATTATGCAGGTGGTTCCAAATCAGTCAAGTCAAGCTCTGTCGATGGAAGGAATCCAGCAGACATTCAGAAATGATGTGATCACAAGCAATCAAGAAGCGGCCTGAGTGCTACGCTTCGTGAGAGTACTACAGAGCGTCTATATTTCTTTGACAGTAGCATCCGGCACGGCTTTATTCACGACTATCCTCCAAGACCATGGTGGATGGCTCGCTGCAGTACCGTTAAAGCCGATATCTTGCTCTAGAGACTTAAGCTTTCAATGAACCTTATAGTTTTGCATCATGGTTGCATTTCTCTTTATGCTCGTTGCGCTAGCTTTACTCGGGCATAAAGTCCTACGGCATATCACAAAAGGATGCCACGGTGTCCCACACGTGCCTTTTCATCTGTCTTTCTATGATTTCTGTCGCGGAGTACAACAGATTGAATTCTATAACACTCGTTTGCGCCCGCTGCTTGAAAGACACGGCGCTACTAATATCTGGAACGCTGGTCAATGGACCCTACTGGTGACAAAGCCTAAATATTTGGCCCAGATATTCCGCGATGAGCGAGCCATTACCAAAGGAGGCTTCTACCGCAAGACTCCTCGCGGCGCAATGGCAAGTCTTTTTGGGGAGAATATCATCGACTCCCACGGTGATGTGTGGAAACAGTTTTCCGCTATTATGAAGCCAAGTATTCGACGGGTTCCTGACATTAGCTCTCTAAATGTAGCCGCTGAAAAGCTGGTATCACTCTTGGCGATGCGCCAACGCCAAGCTCGGCCTGAAGAAGGAATTATCATCAACACATCAGTTCAGCAATGGGCTCTCGATGTCTTCGGGGAGTGTTTTCTCGATGTGAACTTTGGTTGCCTGGATAATGGCAACTGTATAGTCCAGAAAGCACTCCAGGGAGTGCTAATGAGCTTCGGAGGGCCTCTTCTCCTGGCGTTCCCACTTCTCGAGAGGGTCTGCTGGCTCCTGCTCCCATCACGCCGCCGCTCATTTTCCCTGGTGCGAGACCTCGAGAAGGTGCTCCTAGAGCAGACCGACACTCTCTCTGTGCAACTCAGGCACGGTGACACCCATAACCAGACTCCTGAAAAACTGATATACCGCTTGAAGCGAGCCCACTCGGCCTGTCAGATGTCGGATTTCCATTATCGGTCCAATCTGAAGATGATGCTGTTCGCCGGCCACGAGAATGCAAAGTCGGCTCTGGTGTCGACTCTGTGGGAACTGGCAAACCAACCCCGGATCTTGGAGAAGTTGTATCAAGAGATCATTTCCTCTCCTCCTGACTCGACAGGTAATCTCAGTGCCCTGCCGTATCTCACGACGGTCATTTACGAAACCCTGCGTCTTTATCCCCCGCTCAGCCAACTAATTAATCGCGTTACATCCACAACCATTAATCTAGACGACGGTATTACTATACCTCGGGGAACATGGGTCGGGTGGAGCGCATACGGCGTTCATACCGATCCTAACGTTTGGGGCCCTTCTGCAAATGAATACTACCCAGAGCGATGGGGTAACGATATCAACACCATAAACCGAGCAGTCAGGCGGCATCAAATCGCGGGCAGTTTTATCGCATTTGGTGCATATTCGCGAATGTGCATTGGGTCCGAGTTTGCGGTAGTGCAACTACAGATAACTCTTAGTGCTATCGTTCGACGCTTCCGATGGACAAAAGACCCACGTTATGAGCCATCGATGTCTACAGTAAGTGTTGAGCACCCCGGTAAACCTTTTAGGGCACTTGTAGTGCTGACAGTTGCCGTAGAAAGCGGCACTGATGCCGGAGGACTGTCGATTGATCTTCTCAGAGCGGAGCTAGATATGAATCACTCACTTTCTGTTTCCGGTCTTGTTCTACGACCATGACACCCTTTTATACTGACGGGCCTTTCTATTACTTGATTCAGGAATTATTCCTTAAGTTCCGCGTTAATACTTACTGCTTTCTGTGTAATAATAAGAGTAAAACTAGTAAGTCGAGCCGTTAGTGGAGCGGGAGTTCGCCAACTGGGCTTTAGAACAAGCGACAAAAGACATATCTGAATAGACACGGAGGTACATGGCAAATTGCATAGGAGAAACCCCCGTCCCAGTAAACTGTGCAATGCGGCATGGCCTACATCTTATGCTAGTGGCCATCCCTTGCGTCTCGCGGCAAGTTCCACGAACTCCTTGACCAGGAGCAGTGGTTCATAAATGGAGATAACCCACCACCAGAGACATTGATGTGAGCATTGAACTCCTCAATCCAGTCGTATGGCCAATGGATGCCTGCCAACTTGACGCTGACAATGTCTTCGGGCCCAGAGTTATCGGCTGCCGAGAACAGTTCGACTTTACCCTGTTATTCGAACACCTAATCTTCTCGATAATACCAGCTGTATGTGTGTTGCCAGCAACCGGTTATTGTATAATAAAGTCTCTTAGGCGGGGCCGCAAGACCACACAGGGGGGGCAGCTAGGGTTGAAGGTTGCTAAGCAGGTAAGTTACCTATTCTCCTGTTGGTGTCTCGGTGTTTGTATCTCACAGTTATAATTCCATTAGCTAGCGTTCTTTTGCTTAATTGCCACGCAACTGGCTCTCGTCATTCTATGGGCCACTCTGCATCACCACCTATTGACAGTGGCTGTTGCGGCCTCTACCCTATCCCTCGCGGCCTATGCTATGCTTGCGTTGTTGTCGTACCTGGCACACGATAGATCGGTGAAGCCATCGACGATCCTTAATAGCTATCTAGGTCTGACTTGTCTTTTTGATGTTCCTCAAGCTCGGACGCTATGGCTAAGGCGAGATATAAAGTATATCTCGGCTGTTTTCACTGCTGGATTGGCGTGCAAGGCAATCACGGTCGTGCTTGAGATGGTTGAGAAACGCAAAGCTCTGAAGTTTCAGTACCAACGCTGGCCTCCTGAGGCACTGGCGGGAGTCGGCAATCGTGCTGTCTTTTGGTGGCTGAACCCTCTCTTGCTTCAGGGGTCTCGGACCATACTCGGCCTAGCTAACTTGTTTGACTTGGACCAAGAGCTCACTTCCAAGATATTGCGGCCACGCTTTAGGCGGATCGAGGAAAATGCCGACCACAAACAACCGCAGCCTCTCCTTTTCCGTATAGCGATCACTCTATGGAGACCAACTCTAGGGATAGTAGTTCCTCGGCTCTTCCTTATTGGCTTCAAAATATGCCAACCTCTCCTCATCGCCCGAGCGGTGATGCTACTGGCGGAACCAAGAAGCGAGGAGAGCGACAACACCGGCCGTGCTTTGGTCGCAGCCACCACTCTAATTTACACTGGCATTGCTCTATCGTCTGCTGCATATCAGCACCAAACATACCGTCTGATCACCATGGTTCGTGGAGGCTTGGTAGGGCTGATTTACGATGCCAGCTGCAATCTCGAATCACACGCCACGCACGATTCAGCAGCAGTCACGTTAGTCAACACGGATATTGATCGAATTGCTGCAGGTTTGGCGGTTTCCGATAACCTCTGGGCGGGTCCAGTCGAACTTGCCATTGCCTTCTACCTTCTGAGCAGGTACATTAAGTGGTTCTGTTTAGCCCCAGCACTTTTAGCTTTAGGTAGGCTCTGTCTTGCCCAAGTTGTCGTAATATCGTATGCTCATGATGATACTCATTGCAGTGGGTATTGGCTGCTCAACTGCCATCAGTCGGTATTCGGCGGATGCTCAGAAGACCTGGGTAGAAGCCGTGGAGCACCGTGTGGCCGCTACCGTATCAATTCTAGGACAATTCAAATGCATCAAGATGATGGGACTTTCAGGCGTGGCGCAATCTCAACTACATAGCCTCCGAGTCCTCGAGCTCAAGGTGTCTGCCCGGTTTCGGAGTTTACTATCGCTCACGATGGTTATGGCCCATATGCCCCGTATTGCAGTCCCCGTTTTGACACTACTAATATATGTTCTCGCCACCCGTGATGGCTTGGGTATACATCTCGATCTAGCCCTTGCATTCACTACAATCTCATTGTGTTCGTTAATAAGTGAGACACTCAATTCCATGTCCAGAGCAGGACCGGATTTCGCCGCTGCCATCGGCTGCTTCGACCGCATCGAACGGTACCTGGACAGCTGCAGGGCTGCGAAGCCTGTCGAACTATTTCCTAACAATGCAGACGAGAATATAAGCCCGAGTATCACTCAGCCAGGTAGTGAGGAAGTACTCTTGCAAATCAATGGTGCCGACTTCGCTTATCCCGGCCGGTCAGAACCGTGCTTGCGCAATATTAGCTTCACCGTGAAGGCCGGTACCTGGACGGCCCTCGTGGGTCCTATCGGCAGCGGGAAGAGTTCTCTTCTCCTAGGGATGCTTGGTGAAATGCCGTTGGTGAAGGGCTACATCCGCCGCGCGCCCTCACTGCAAGTGTCCTATTGTGCTCAAAATCCATGGCTCCCTCGACTGAGCATTCGGAACATTGTAATGGGCCATTCAGAGATGAACCAAAGATGGTATGAGGACATTCTTAGTGCATGTTTGCTTCAGCAAGATATTGCAGAACTGCCCGATGGGGATGAAACCGTTATCGGCAGCCGGGGAGGTCGTCTGAGCGGCGGACAGAAGCAGCGCTTGAGCCTTGCCCGGGCTCTATACTCGCGCAAACCATTACTGATCCTTGATGATGTGCTCAGCGCATTAGATCAGATAACGGAGAGGCAGGTGATTCAGAACGTCTGCGGCGTGAACGGCTTATGTCGAAGGATGGGAATCACCGTTGTGTTGGCTACACATACAGGTAAACTCCGTATCTCCTTTCTTCCGTGCCTTCTTAAGGTAACGGTTGCTAATATCTCCGATAGTAAGGTATGCCCAGCAGGCCGACCAAGTCATACTCATGGCACCAAATGGTACTATCAACCAACAAGAGGCGCCAAGTGGGCTATCCCTAGATCGAGATCGACATCCCCCAGTACCAGCCAAGGATGCCAAAGCGGCCATTCATCATCCCGTGGAAGCACTCACTCTTCCTTTGGTTTCCAGTGACAATCCGGCTAGCCAGATATACAACGACCGTACCCGCCAGACGGGCGATATTCGTCTGTATGGCTACTATGCCCGTGCCATAGGTTGGGGGGTCGCACTTGGCGTGTTATTTTCTGACACGGCCCTCGCCTTCACTCTGAAGTTGCCAGCTCTATGGATCAAGTGGTGGTCCAATGCTGAAGAAAGGCAGCCTGGCATTAACACTATCATGTTTGCCGGTATATTTGGGTCACTGATTGCGGTATGTCTGATGCTCATAGTGACAATGACATACCTTTTACTACACGTTGGACTACCACGGTCATCAATCAGCCTCCACACTATTTTGTTACGAACGGTGCTGCATAGCCCGTACTGGTTCTTCGTTGCGTCAGATTCCGGCCAAATTCTCAACCGATTCAGTCAGGATATGTCTTTAGTCGACATGGAGCTCCCGCTGTACCTCCATATCACACTCTTCGACGTGGCGACCTGTATCGTTGAAGCCGGCCTGATCCTTTCTGCCTCTAAATGGGCCGCTCTCGCATGTCCTGCCATTCTGGCGATACTCTACCTTTTGCAGAACTTCTACTTACGCACCTCTAGGCAGCTCCGATTGTTGGACCTTGAGACCAAATCTCCATTGTATTCTCACATCATGGAGTTGTTGGAGGGTTTGGTAACCGTCCGGGCCTTCCACTGGCAGGACTACATGAGATCCCAAAATGATATATATCTTGACGACTCCCAGAGACCCTTTTATCTGCTGTATAGCATTCAAAGGTGGCTCAACCTAGTGTTGGATTTAGTTGTTGCCGCTTTGGCTACCATTGTTATGGCCCTTGCGACCCAAATACCAGGCACCTCGGCGGGCGCTTTGGGTCTTTCCCTTGTCAATATCCTCTCCTTCAGCGAAAATCTCGCAAGTGTGGTTCGCAGTTGGACTCAATTAGAAACATCTCTCGGCGCAGTCGCTCGGGTCAAGTCTTTTGAGTCCAACACTCCCTCAGAGCATTTACCTCCTGAGAAGCTAAGCACCTCAGATCAATGGCCATCGCAGGGAGCGATCATTATTCGCGACCTTTCCGCCAGCTACCGGTACGTACTCCATAAGCGACATGGAAGGCATCTGTTCAATGTTGACGACATATACTCTAGTTTAGGAACACCTCCTGCTCTCAAAGATATATCATTGGCAATCCGACCTGGCGAAAAAATTGGCATTTGTGGACGGACGGGGAGGTAGGTGGATGATTTTATTTTCAATGGCGGCATAGACCTATCGTCCCTGGTACTAAACTACCTGGATCAAACAGTGGGAAGTCGTCCTTCATCCTTACTCTCCTTCGCCTTGCCGAAATAGAACATGGCGAGATCATTATTGATGATATTTCCATCAACAGCGTCCCTCGAGATGTGATCCGACGAGCCATCGCCACTATACCACAAGATCCCGCCATCCTGCCCTGCACGGTGCGCGTTAACCTGGATCCCGTCAAAGAGCACCCAGACGACGCTCTCGTGCAGGCCTTGGAAGAGGTCGGGATCTGGGGAGCGTTGCTCCCGCAGAAAGGCCTCGACACAAACCTTCAGACGAGTCCATTGTCCCGCGGACAAGAGCAACTCCTGTGCCTTGCTCGAGCAATGCTCCGTCAATCTCGGATAGTAATATTGGACGAGGTCACTGCCTCCGTGGACGCCGCAACGGAAGCCCGGATGATGGAGGTCATGCGGCAACGGTTGGCCGATTGCACTGTAATAGCAGTTGCGCATCGCCTTCAAACCATCCGCAACTTCGATCGGATTGTGGTTTTGGATCAAGGCTGCCTGGTCGAATGTGGCACTCCGGATGAGCTTCTTGAGCAGCCGGGGTCATACTTCCGGAGAGTATGGCATAGTCAGTCGCGGAATTATTCTTCGTAAACCTGTAGCATCGCTCTTCTATATATATTCTTCCTACGTTCCGGACATGTCATATGTTAATTCCAACTTCTTTAGGCTAGCAGTAGACCCCTGTCGGGAGCATTTCTTGGCAGCTCGAGATGAGTGACTCCAGCATTCCTTTTCTTGGGTAAATTCCAGACTCCATCAGTCGGTTCGGGAGCTTAAGGATATTAGCCAATCGATTGCCAGTAGCGAGCCAAGTCTACCCTTGCTACCAGACATCATCATGATGGTGCATGGAACCCTTCTTCCAATTAATTCATAAGTGATCATTGCCGATCCTACCCTCACCAAGCACAGTGGCAATCCAGCTGAGAGAGGGGTTCAATTGTTTCTCGGCTATGTAGCAGCGAAGGTATGTACATGATGTTAGCCAGACTCGCCACCTTGAAGGTAAAATCGCTATGCTCTCACCTACCCCGGAAGAAATCTAGAAGTATTCAGCGTGCCAGAATAGAATCTTCCGCGGTATTTTAACAACCCTCCTAAGAATTTTAAAAAATTTCAGCAAAGAATAGGTTAAGCAAATTGGAAAGAAGACCGTATAGGTAGAGAACCGTACCTAAAGCTCACGACGTGGCGAGACGTCACCCGGAGAAGCAGATTGCTGTTATAGGTTGGATAGGTGTGCCTCCTACCATGGCACCCCCGACCTGTCTACCAATGAGTATCCCGAATGTCATGCGACTGAACACAGTCAATGGTATGATGTCAAGAGACACTGCTATGATCTCATCTAGTACCGATCTGGGAGCAAAACATTGAAAAGAGCTGTGGCCCCTCCCTCCCTCACAACATCCCAACTAGAGAGTACTATTCTCAAAGAACAGACAAAATAAGAATCAAATCACGAAACACGATAACATTACCGCTGCCATGGCTTCACCGTACAACACGCGCAACAAATTCCCCAACCGCGTCCGCCCCAAGGACGATGAGCCTAGTTTTACCCAGCAGGAGCAGAGCGGAGTGACTGACTTGGATCCAGACAAGCAGGTATATCTTTCTCACCCGGAGAAATCAAGTCACTCACCTCATGAGTCATTTTTCCAGACTAACACTTCCTAGCAGCCCGCCTCCACCTACCAGGAATCCCAGCCCATGAGTGAAAACCTCCAGGCGAGTGGCTCGACTGGCCCTTCCAGTCAACAACAGGGCTATAGCTCGAAATACCATTACGTGCACGATGAGCTGAGTCACCCCGATGAGTAAAGCGCAGCTTGAATGGTTGGAATCGATGCCGCTTGAAACAATAACCCTAGTTTATGACCAGAAAGGATGAGATGTATGATGATATCAGTTATAATTTGCTTAGGCGGGACCAAGACAGTAGCAAAGTACATTCATTGAAATGCAATTCTTGTTTGTTGTTAATGAATCCAGATGTAGAGCATTCTGCTAGGAAGGTTAGCATTGTTCCTGATGCCATGTAGTGATTCATATGCCCACTAGAATCAGCCAAGACATTGTTCCAGTGCACCCTACGCCCTACGCCCTAGCAAAAGTCCCAGGAGCCAACATCAGGCTAAGGGACTGTGATTTAAAGGCAATTGGAGGAGCAATTCAGGAGGCTGTTTAGAAGCCAATACAGAGAGATTTCCGTAAAAGCAGTCTAGTGGCCTAATACCATATGATAGTATTTCATATCCTTAATCGATGATTTGAGCCATCTCCAGGTGTATCATGGGCATGGAAAATATGATTTTATAAAGTGGCCACGTCACGTCTGTCAGCTAAACATTCATTTTCATTCCATACGCATTCAATAGGAACACCAATCTTCAGTTGGGGCCTCCATCAACATGCTTTCCACGTCCGGCCGTGCTAAGTGGCTCTCAGGTCGCGGCTTCGACGTCGTCAGTTCTCTCTTGCACGCCCCGGATAAGACGTTTCATTAACAGCTCCAACGGCCTTCCTGTCCCTGCCGCTGTCTGTTCAACCCCTGAGGATGAGCTCTCCTCTCCTTAAGATGCGATTGTCATTGGAACCGGCTTTGCAGGTCTCAGCGCCGCGCGGGATCTTGCCTTCGCGGGCAAAAAGGTACTTCTACTCGAAGCACGCGACAGGATCGGTGGACGGGCGTGGACCAGTTATGACGAGCATGCATGTAAATAGAAGATGGGTGACACCTGGGCCTATTGGTTCCAGCCCCATGTGTTCACAGGATTGCAACGGTATGGCCTGGATCAATTTGTGGCCTCAGCCGGGAGGGGCGTGAATCCAGCTAACCTGTTCAAAACCAGGCGGAATACACCCGTTGTCTGTCTGAATGCTACGAGCGCGGAGGAGCAGCAGACGGCATCGCCCACGGCGACGGATAACGTTCTGGATGTCGATGACGCGGGTGGTCGAAACGTGAAGCCTCATCCATTCGACGCAGTTTCGGCGTTGAGGAGCAATCCACACTATCTCGCGGTCGCAAATCTCAGCGTAGCCGGTCGAATGAAGCAAACGAACGGGATTTCATTGAACAGAGACAGTCAATGGCTTCCGAGGCTGCAGCGTACTCTGCGCTTCCTCCTGACCAGGCATCATTCTTTGAGGTTCTCCATGCGAATTCGTTAGTCCGGTTCGATCCGGACTTGGTCATCGACGTTACCCACAGGCGGAAGCCACAGCAATCAATCAATCCGACGATGAAGTAACAGTTCTAGTTGCGCCGGACAGGACCTTCTGTGCAACCAAGGTTATCTCCACGCTACCCCAAAGCGTAGCAGGCTCGATCATATACAATCCTCCGCTCTCGGAAACGAAAAGGGAGACTCTTTCGACTGACAGTTAGAAGCCACAATCCGAGAAGATAGTTGCCCTAGCCTCCAGTCAGCTGCCCAGCAGCTTCACTCTTCAATGTGAGGGAGACATGCCGGTTTCGATGGGCTTCACCGGTGGAGTGAGAGAAGATGACCAGCAGCTTCTCATGTTCCTTTCTAAAGCGGACGCGGAAGTGCACAGCCAAGATACTATGGAGGCTCTCGTGACATTTCATCCCCTCGGTATGTCCATTGACCGTCTGCGGAACAACACCTGGTCCAATGATCCCTTCGCACGCGGTGTTCGAGGCGCGCGACCGGGGCCCTGTTTCATGGAGAGGTTTCCCGAAGCGATATGAAAGCCTCCATGGTCACATCCGCTTTTGTATTCCGATTGGGCAGATGGGTGGCACGGGCACAACTCGGGGGTGTTTGATTCCTATCGTGTTAGTAGAGAAGGTTTGGGAGCCATGAAGTAGTGATGAGGAAAGTGTGCTAGTTTGCGGTGCATGAAAGAGGATACAACTATTGGTGCAAACCATTAAATTCATACTAAAAGAATTAACTGATACCGTAGTTGAGAGGGTTTGTAGGAGCCCTCAATAAGAGATGCTCAAGGTAGATTTGCGGTAGCGAGCAGCGCCATAGTAATATTAGTTTGTGCCCTACACTCTTGCTTGATTATTTATCTAAAATTCGATTAGCTGCTAGTCGTCTAGTAGGTTGGTATAATCTATTCTTAGTGACCGGGCCGTGTCATTTCATACTAATTTCCGTAAATGGACCCCGCCGCTGCGGTTCAGCCCTAATGCGCTTTCTTTCCCTTCCGATGTCTTCATCTCAGCAGGCAATATAAAAAGACCCATACCTCTTCCAAAATTACTAAGGAGATCATTTGATCCATTGTTGGTATCATATTGCGACCACAAGCAATCGATTTAGAACCTCAGACCCCGCAAACCGAATTCTCCAGCCAACAGCAGCTTCTTGTCCTTTGCTGCGTTGATGCTTCTTGTTGACCATTCATTCAGCCGCCGTCTTAATCATCACCTAGATGCAGACACACAGACTGGAACTGGTCCGTTTAACCAAGGACCATGTCCCGGGTTACCACGCCATTTGGTCTGATCCAGTAGCCACCCGATGGAGCGCTCACGGCGCATGCAAAACAATTGATGATTCCCGGGTGTGGATGTCGAGCTTGTTACCCGACGCCAATCCTATGGGAGAAAACTATGCCATTCTCCACCGTCGGAGCCCCAGTTCGACCGCTATCCTCAGTAACAACGGTAGTGGACAAGGGCCAATGAGTGAAAACGCTTATACCGATATCTCAGCCCCTGGGGATTTCATCGGGTGGATTGGAACGTGGCGATCAGACCCCGTCCCGGAACTGGGATTTATTTTTCACCAATCGACCTGGGGGCGAGGATTCGCAACAGAAGCACTGAAGGCATTTATTGAGCTGTTTTGGAGATGCAAACCTGAGTTCAACGTGCTGGAAGCATATTGCGATACCGAAAACGAGGGTTCCATCAATGTCTTGCGGAAGTGTGGTTTTCAACTGGTTGAGGTGGCGAAGGGAGATTACGTTCTACCTTGGATGACACCATCCACACGAGATACGATGCAGTTTCGCTTGGTGAGACCCGAGTAAAATAATGCCAAGAAATAAATTCGTTGGTCCTATGCGATAGACATACTATTCTTCGAGCAGCTTGAACAATTGATAGAGTACTGTCTGAGTTAAGCGTATATATAAAGATCTCTGTGCTATAACATGAGAATTATCGCATAGTACCTCTTCCAAAGCCGCAGTTTAGATCAGCATCAATACACGAGCTAGAGCTACATAAATGCGAAGAGGAATATTCCCATCACAGCCGCAGGATAGCTAAATGCGAAGTACAATGACTTGCCAGCTGCACCTGTTTGCGTAGGCGCAGCGGAAGACGTTCCAGAAGCTGTAACCGTAGCGGTGCTTGTAGTCGTGCTTCCAGACGTGCTCGTCGAATTGGCAGATTTTGAACTAGTTAAAATGTTGCCATCACTCTTAAGGCCCGAGATTCCAATATCGAACGGTGCCTTAGTGGAGTTGCCAAAGCCACATTCCTTAATGGTCTCCCAGCCACCACCGCCCATCGAGAAGCCAGACCCATCATTCACCAACATGTCGTTACCGTACTTAAGAACATTCCCATCCATATCCCTTGTCATTATATTGGGATTACCCAAGCTCCATTCGCTATAGGGATAGAAATGCCTATTCCAGTAGAGTGCGACAGCGCAGGTCCAGTCACAAGAAAAGTCCGGCGGGAGAACGCTGCTTTGGGTTATGTAACAGTTTTCACCATCTCTGTACTCAGAGTTAGTGCCGAGATATACCACTGCAAGGGGGTTCTTTTATTCTCACTTACTCGTCCTTAGCACATGATCTCATCAGGTGGTACTGGAGAATGTGTCCGATATTTTGAACAGGGGCCTGGGCAGTTCCACTCTTGCCTGTGTACCCCTTTGACTGTATTGCCGCATCTCCGCGCTCGGTGCATGCTTCTTTGACGTTCAAGATGTAGTCATTCAGGGATGTATGACAAGTTGCTGTGCAGGTCTGCGTGAAGTTTTCTGGTTCCATATCCGACAGATAATATCGTTCTTCGTTTGCGTTCACAAGTTGGACGAGGAAGTAATCGCAGGCGATGTCAGCACTGTAGGCGTCTTTACATTTCTGGGAGGTGGTGCTGGCTAGTTGGCTCGTGGTGTAGTTCCAGAATTTGCTGGTAGTATCCAAGCTGAATGCCTGGCACAAAACGGACAGCAGACATGCCGAAAGGAGGGTGTATAATTTATGCATCTTACTGAATAAGTGTCCTGCACTGAACGGGCAAAATTAGATGTCCAACGATCGTGATTGACATAGATAAAAGAATGACTATTAGATGGGCCGGCGAAGTCAACATCACCCACACAACACGCATTCAAGAACGAGGAAAGTCCACTTCGGGAAGCTTTATATTTCTGGGACTTATTTGCATCCCCCACAGGGTAACATCGTATAGCAGGGTATCTAGTAAAAAGTCGCGCTAGGGCAACAGTTCGTTGGCTTGGCGTTCAGTTGTTCCTTGGTCCAATTGGTAGCAGACCCAGCTAGCTGCAGATGGGTGGAAATTAGATCTCACTGCATCGACTGCTATGTCCAGGTCGGGAGACAGTGTTCAAGAAGAATCCCTTTACCTATCCTCTTAGACTATTCATTGGTAAAGTTCGAGGCAATAATCCTCTCAGACTTCGGCGATTTCACACAAAGCCATTGTGACTGGTCATTCTGCCGAGGGAACAAGCGAACCTCCCAAATGTAATCAAAGCTTAGCGCGGAAACTTAAGGGTCCGGCAATAATCTATTGAAATACCTTCCAATAGTATGATCCACGGACCCTGCGTTGGAGCGATGATATGTGCCTGTGGCCCACACCCCGGCACTACTCCGGGAGTTCCCTTGCGTCAAACACCTGCTGAGGTGGACCAATGCAAGGAGGGGTCGAACTGTTACCTCTTGAGTCAGTTAGACTCTAGGTCTTGGCGGGCAGGTTCCCAGGATAAGATATGACTATACTCATGTCGGAGGTTCAGAGATCAACTGTATAAAGTCATCGACTGGGATATGAAAGTAGTGCATGTAAATTGAATTAGATTACTTATTCCAATCATAACAGGATCATATAGCTGCAGTAAGTTTGCTCAATGCATCGCCCCTCCATATAAAAATTGATAGGAAAATATATACATAGAAAAGGCGCCGTCTGGGCATGACTTGATAGAAAAAAGCAAATTGAAAAAATCTTCTCGGGTGCACCCATGTCTCATTACTGGATATCACAATCATGGCTTCCCCTATTTCAACCGGGATTAAACGCCTCGACCGCGTGCGTTTGCAAGGAGCAGTTGCTTTGCTTCACCCCAGCCGGACGCATCGACCATCTCCAGGACAGTCTTTCCGGTCTCGTCCTTCTGATCTAGATCCACGCCACCGCCTTTCTCGACAAGAACGTGGAGAAGTCTGAGATCTCGGTTCTCAATTGCCTGCATTATCGCGTTCCAATCACGATATGTTTTATTCGGGTCGGCACCTTTCTCCAGTAGTAACTCAATGAACTTGAAGTCCCCATCGATACACCTGCGCACTGCCTTGACGATAGGAAGATGCTCGCCGGGGGCGTTAGGGTCTGCTCCAGCTTCGTCGAGCAAGAACCGCACAATATCCTCATGGCCCTCACGGAGCGCTGTCGTCAGAGGTGAGAAGACTCCGCCGTTCTTGTACTCGACACTCGCGCCTGCCGCTAACAGCATCTTGATACTGTCCAACTGATTGGCCAACACGGCCAACTCCATGACTCCCTTGTGCGCCGACAAGTCGGTCACGGCGGGGAGGAGTTGCTGCAAGAGTACGGGGGACCGAACCGCCATGCACACTGGCCAGTCCTGGCCGCGCTGGTTGGGGTCCGCGCCATGCGCGAGGAGGAGGGTCATGAGATCGACCCGATTCTCCCGAATGGCGGTCGTCAGCGCCGTGTACCCCTGCGCATTGCGGTCGTTGGGGCTCGCGCCTCCGTGCTCCAGGAGCCACTGGGCCGCCTCGGCGTTGTTGACCTGCACGGCCATTTCCACAATCCCCGGTGGCTGGTGGAGGTCGGCGCCGGCGTCGACGAGATCGGGAAGAAGGTGTGGCCGGAAGTGAGTAACACACTTCCAGGCCGGGTATTCGGAAGCCATCACATTCGGGTTGGCGCCATGCGACAGGAGAAGCGCAAAGATGTCCCCGCGGTTGTCGCGAATGGCAGAGCACAGTGGGGTGTAGATGCCATCCTTCTTGGAGTTGGGGTCGACGCCAGCTTGGAGGAGGATTCGTACGGCATCGATGTTGTTGATGCTGGTTGCCTGCTCCATGATTCCTGGAGTCTTTCGGACATCGGCGCCACGGACGAGAAGGATTCGCAGACACGCTGGTCGATAGATGGCAGACCAGAGAACATGCTCTGGCCCAGGCAGATTGGGATTTGCTCCATGATCTAAGAGTGTCGTGACGATCGTCACTTGGTCCACTTGCACCGCCTCGAAAAGGGCGGTCTTCCCCTCTCGGTTCTTCCTGTTGGCATCCGCGCCGGCATCCAGGAGAAGATCCACGAGTCTCTGCGGAGCCTTCTTCCGGATGGCTTCAATCAGAATGGTGCTGCCCATCCTCGTCTCATGGTTGGGATCTCCACCATGCGCGAGGAGAACGTGGACAAGGCCGGTCTTCAGGCTCATGACCGACAGCCCCAGTGGAGACTCCAGCTCTGCGCCGGCCATGAGATTCGAATCCGCGCGATACTTCAGTAACAAGCTCGCACCATCCATGAAGGAGCCCTCCACGGTGGAGTAGAGCGGTGTTTTCCCGTCCTTGTCCGGCGCATTTGGGTCTGCGCCAAAGAGAAGAAGAAGGCGCATGCCCTCGATGTCCCGGTGCAGAATGGCTTCGTTCAGCGGATGCGTGTTCTCCCCCAGATCCGGCGACACTCCGCTATCCAGTAGCTGTTCCATGAGTTGGTGGTTTCTCGCTCGTACGGCAGATGCTAAGGCGTTCTTTAGGTGACCTACGTGTGCTGCGCTCGTATTACTGGGCGTGCGATGAGGCATCTTGGGTAGTTCACGGTTCCGGTTGATGTGTTTACTGAGTAGGAGTGAACTCGGATCCACTTCCTCGTGCGCGAGTGTTTCGGCTGCGGACGCTGCTGAACTTGCAACTCCTGGGTGATCTTCACGATTGCTGGCAGTGTTGCGGGTCCGGACGTACCCGAGGTCTAAGTCCCTCTCACCCAGAGAGTTGGAAAACGACAGGGAGTCTAATGACAAGACCGACGACAGGGTTTCCGGCACCGAGTCGTGGATCGGCTTGTTTGAACTTCCGGTGCCCAGGTCCCTATGCTCTGAACCACGGTCGGACGAGGGCTTTGGCGGCACCGGTGGTACAGGAATGGAGGGAGGAGGACCGACTGGCCCTGTCTTCACGGCCTGGGAGGGCTGCTTCATTTCGGCCATGCCCCGTTCCAGCGACTTCGCCTTGTTTATTCCGGTCACAGACCTACCTTTTGCCATCCGATCTAGCGCCGCCGCAAGCCCTGCATACCCGACCCCGACCGATTCTTCTGGCTTCGAATCACCCAGCGTCCAGTGGAATGCCAGCACGCTGATCTGCAAAGCCTCCATTGTCCTGTTGAGCGATTCGCGAATTTTGCTCAGTTCATGACTCGGCCGATGCCATCCTCGTTGTAACTTTCCCAAGGTCCCTCGGTGCTCGTACTGCATCAACTTGGTCACGATTCGGTCCAACTGCTGGAAATCTCGGTATGCCTCGGTGAACTTCTTTTCCACCTCCTGCACGATTATTCGGGGGAGGGGTCGGTTGGCCCCCTGCGACTCGCTGAGACCGGCCTCGATGGTCCACAGCGCGCGGCAGGTATCGAGGAAGACTTTGGAGAGCTCGCCAAAGCCATCAGGGATGTCGTTGACCGTGCTAAGGTAATCGAGCATCCGCACGGAGATGCGGTTGCCGAGCTGCGTCGCTTGGGCGGAAATCGCGAACACGGCATCCTCCGAGGCAGGAGCCATGACACGAGACAGAATCTGCGAGGGAAAGGGCTTTCGTCAGTTGAAGGGAGAGTGTCTCTCGCACTGCCCTCTGGTGCCCGCGGTTTGTTTTTATGCACGACCAGCACGAAGGTCGAGGTGCAAGGGCAAAGCAAGGCAGCCCCGTCATTCCGCGCACGCGATAGCAGCCAGGCCCATCCACTTAGTCTAGTCGCATCTGTCCCAAAGTTCAATTGGCCTCCTAAAGGGGTCTCATTGGACGTTATCAACTGCTCGGTCGGGAAAGTGGACCACGCAAGAACCCGGCTTATACACCATGTGCTAGCCAAACAATCGGAGCTCGTAGTGGACACTCCCTTTAGATTTTAGCGCCGATGATCAAGCAAACCAAGATCCTGGGTTATTACCCATTGCTTATGTGGTCCATTGTGGTTGCCCACGGAATACGGTTCTCTCAAAACTTGGTGAAACTGGGCTCAAATTCTGATCCACGCTACCGAGATCGCGTCCCCTAGCCTATTTTACTCCGACGATACCTAGACCCATTCCGCGGAAGATCGATGTGTCTCGTGTTGATCGATCGACCACCCTCGCCCAGCAGGCGACTGCCAGTTTCTGAGGTTCGGACTGTCGCCGGTACCAACCCCCCTCCCCTCCCCCTAATCTAAGACCATAAAAGAGTGTTCAGGGCATCTCTATCGGCCCGTTCGTTGCACAGGAATGTCTCGAGCCTTCGCACTATGCCGAGGAGAAACTTTGGCGAACAAAGTTTCGGGTGTCTTGGCAGGTGTGCGAGGCTTTTTAGCCGTTTAGTCAATTAGTCGTCCTTGAGTTGTGGAGCAGGAGAAAACCTTCGGAAAGTCTCGCCCGGCGGCCAACGTGGCCATGGTAGCGAAGATTGGCTACTGGGGCCTCCTGCACAAAGGGGGACCATTCGTCGATTCTTACCCCTGCAGTGGAGAATTTCTCCTGGAAGCGGACCGCCGTCAGCTCCCATCTCTCTCTCTCTCTCTCTCTCTCTCTCTCTAGCACCGGTCAATCAAGAGTATTTGGTGTACGTAAATCCCGTCCAGGTCATCCGGACATTCCGATCGCTTATCTCCCACTTTGGCTTGGCACGTTCTTGACTTTCCTTCTCATTCATTTCATTTTAATATTTAGTGTATTTATTCCAATCTTGTTTCCTTTTTAGAAACAGGGACTGTCTCCTTTTTTCATGAAGAACCTCGCAGCCTAGTGTAGTAACTTCGAAAGACCCCGTTGGTGGCTGGCTCTTCCAGAGGGGAACTTTGGAACAAGTGAAACTAGGGCACCAGCTAGCGGTAAGCCCTAAACCTCAAACACTCACAACATCCACGTTTGGATGTCGATGCGTTAGGCTACTGGCGTTGGGTCCGTGATCATCGAGGTTAAGCCCTGACCATTGTCTCACTACGCTCGAGATCCCAAGTGTAATCAAAAGCAGACAGGAGATCGATAAACAAATCCTTTTCACCGTCCTGTCCCCGCACTGATAATGGGCAGCCGATCTCATCCTTGTTTCAGACTTTCACTTCACCTCGTCCATGTTTTCTGAGAGTCACTACCGAGATAGCACTTTGTGCGACCGGGCAAATTATCTGCGCCTTGCCAAGGGGTCATCTTTCATGCACCCCTCCGGATATTTACGCAAAACACAGAGGTGGGTGTTGGTCTGGCATCCATCCGATTTGGCCGTCCCCGTTCACGGACAGAATAGCCTTTTGATGTAACTACGGACTGCAACAACCCCAATGTAACTAACATCCAAAACATCACACTGCGTGGAGTAAACAACCTTCTGCATCAGGATTTGGAGGTGCTCCATCTTTCTTTTCGTCTTTGGTCCAGTGGTGGATTCCAACATGAATACCCACCCCACACGTATCCACCTCATTCCCTATTGGCCAACCCCAGGAGTTCATTCGACGTCGTTAGGCAATTGCCACGAGTTTGATAAGGGAGACCTCCTGCCCGGCGAGAGTGATCGAGGGACGTGGCTGAATCCGGATACCGTGCCTCCATCTGTCACCTTAAACACGGACAGGTATCAGCGCATTGTGCTTGCCAGTAGCTACTACGATACTCTGCCGAGGTTGCAGCCCGCACTGGGCGTCGTAGAGAGTTTTGTTGAGGACACCTCCCCCTGTAGCCAAGGAATCGATCTAGATCTAAGTAGTGCGAAAATAGCCATGCGCTGGATGGAGTGAACCTTGGCTACGTCCCATACCCCAACGCCTAGGACCTCATTAAGCAATAGTCGCGATGTTCAGCCTCGCGCTCGCTAGTCCGTTGCATGTGCCATGGCGGATGGATTGCCACGATAATTCTACCCACGCGTCAGGTCCTGGTTATGGCTGTGGCTCATGTTACCTTTTCCAAAACGCAACTTCCGCGGAATAGATTGTTCGAGCATGAGGTCCTCAACAACACGCCCCGCATGCTTCGCAGTAGCCAAAGCGCGTTCGATAATGCTGCCTTGCCAAGAAAAAGCGTTCGTGAATCTGAAAACAACCCAAGGTTCGATATTCTCTCATTATATGAGCAGAATATTATTTTTGTCGGACTCTACAGAGTATCAGGGGAGGAATATGGATTATCGCAGTAATAGCTCTTCTGTTTTCATCGGAGTTGGCTTCCGTAGCATTTTCAGTCTCCGTGCCATTCTGTCAGTGGGATATAACGGTCGCATAAGTCGCTTTTAGGCGTGCAGACCGGCTGACTGTTCCTTAGGGTTTAGAAAATAAAGGTCTATATCCCTCAAGAAAAGAAATATTCTTATGGAGAGAAGAGAGGGTCCTTGCGCGTAAATCAGGGTTATGCTTCCGAGAATGGTATCGCTCTCCCAGCCATCTGCCGTAAACTACCTAAGGCCGTTCTTTTCGAGTACACCTGGATCCTGGACAATGTGTATAATGGGATGGGCCGTGGTTTGGATCCAACGGAGCATTGTGATTCACGCAATGCTGACACTTCTAGTGCGACATCTAGACGCTGGATCTCACAGAAGATGGGTTCGCTAAATCAAGGCTACAGACGACGAACAAAGTAGATTTCTCATACTAAATGACATTCATTGTGCAGCGAGAGGGGATTCATGGGTGAGAGTTAGAATGACAGGAAGTGGTGGAGAACTTGACGATGTGGTAGCACCCATTTATATATTTTGACATGTCGTAGGGTGGCTTCTATAAAGAAAGTCCGTAAATATACACAATCGCTTAGAAAATCAAACAGAGCACAGGAAACATGAGCAAGCAAAGATCCGAATATAGATGTTTCCAAAGTAATCAAGGGTGATGTTGGATAGATCCTTGTGGGTGGAAATGGTGCAACCACGGCCCCGGGAAACCGAGGGCATGTTTGCTCATCGCTACAACACATACCCATTGATCAGTCCCAGTAAGTTAACGAGAAGAGTTTCTGCAACATAATCATTTTCCGATGGAAAGCTCATGCGTAGATATCATACTGAGTCTCGAAATAGGTGTTTGTGTCGCAAGACAGAGAGTTCATATGGGTAGAAAATCGGCCACCGCTGTTTCGGCAAAGGTCCAGCAAGTTTGAATAGAGCAGGAACACCGAACTAGAGAAGCAAGAGACTTATTCACCGTCCATCAGCGTGTATCCTAGACCAATCGGTGATCCAGAAGGAGTGAGCCGACGCTCATGGTGTGTAGCAAGAAAGATCTGGCGGTGCGACACACTCATGACGCTATTCCAAGGACCTATCAAATACTAAGTATACTACGGAGGAGTAAGCTAATAATGGTGTCCTTGCGGAATGTAATGCTGGACCAGTCACATTTCTTACATGGGATTGAGTTTCAACTGCCAAATGTCGTTTAGTTTACGAGAAGATCTACCGCGATGCCAAGCCAGTCGAATTGTTCATGATACCCACTCCACTTATAAACGGGTCATCAGACCCAGGGAGGCAGTCAATTGTTTGACTGTTTCTTGCAGATAGTATTGGCAAAGGTTCCACCAAGGTGCCACCAAGGCCGTAATAGCGTAACGATATTTTTCACCGAGTGCTCCGCATGACCGCCGTTTGGCTAATGTTTAGCTTGGAACTCTAGGATACCCAGGTCCCTCATGCATTCATGTTACCGCCAAGAAGCCGGACAGAAGAATCCTAACCTAGACGATGTTGCCTATGCCGGGCCGACAAGTTGTTTGTGGCACCGGAAACGGTCACTCGCGTTAAGAGCCCTCGAGTTGTCCACTGCTCGGCTTTGCTTATTGAGTTCCACAAAGGCGAACAATGACACGACGCATGTAGCAGCATAGGTAGACGCGGCGCACAAAAGATCACTCTTTGCAAGTCATACAATAGTTCGAGTTCCCCTCTCCTGAGGCCCTGTATTAATTTTATACGACACGAGTTGTCTGATATTGTCGGCTTTCATGACTTTCTCTCGAATACAGTCGATCGTTCAACAACTGAACAATGCATCTACACAATACCATACTAACCAATCGTTTGCGTTTTTCACAACTGGTCTTTCCATTTTTGCCGCCCTGATTTTATGGAAAATATTCCACAACTCCAATAGCGATATCCCACTCGGGAACCCCCCGACAGCGTTCCAGCTCCGATTTCTCAAACAACTGGATTTTCTGCGAAATGGCATAGAAATACTATCCCAGTGCAGAGAGAAGTATAAAGCAAAGCCGTTCAGGCTCCTCACTGAAGTGGGCGAGGTTATCGTCCTTCCACCCCGGTTTGCGGACCTGATACGCAACGAATCTTCCTTGGACTTCAGTACGACCATCGCGAAGGCAGGTTGAATCTAGATGAACTAACCGTACGTCCCATGTTGAGGGTCTCTAGGATTTTCACGCCTACCTTCCGGGGTTCGAAACCTTCGCAACACTCACTGAGGAGCACCCGCTTATACAACTGATCATCAAGAAGCATTTAACAAAGCATCTCAGTAAGTCAATACCATGCTGACTATCATGATCGCTAGGAGATAGAGGGCTGACCCCATAGCACAGATGCAGTTACAGAACCCCTATCCTCCGAAGCTACATTCGCCACCGACCTAATCTTCGGCAGCTCTCCAGGTAAGCGGTGATACCAAACTACGACTGCCATCGATGACATCGCACTAAGCCTGCCTTAAGAGTGGAAAGAAATCCAAATCAAAGACGCCATCCTGGACCTAGTCGCTCGCTTGTCCTCGCGGATATTCTTGGGGGAAGAACTATGCCGCAACGAGGACTGGTTGACGATCACCAAGGAGTATACTGTTCACATCTTTAAGGCCGCATACACGCTAAGAACCATCCCGCGTCCATTCAGACGCATCGCCCATTGGATGTCCTCCGACTGTGAACGGGTCCAGAGAGAGCGCGACAGTGCACGGCAGCTCATCACACCCGTGCTCCAGAAGCGCTATCAGCTTAAACGTCAGGCTCAGGCAGAAGACAAGCCATTGCCTTCCTTTAACGACGCTATCGACTGGGCCGCGACAGAGTCCAACGGCCACCCGTATGACCCGGCTCTTCTCCAACTCGTCTTGTCCGCTTCTGCGATCCATACAACCTCAGACCTGCTCGCGCATACCTTGATCCTCTTATCTGTTGACCCTCCCCTGGTGGAGGCGTTGCGAGCGGAAATAACCGACGTCCTTCGCGTGTATGGCTGGAAAAAGACAGCCTTGGTGAATTTAAAATTGCTTGACAGTGCCTTGAAGGAGGCACAGCGTGTGAAACCGAGCGAAATGCGTGAGTAATATCCCCTTTAGTCCCACAAGTTCTTACCCGGACTGATTGACCTGCACATAGTTATACTCCGTCGATTCGCCACACAGAACCTTGCCCTTGAGGACGGAGTGACAATCCGCAAGGGAGAACGATGCTGCGTAGACGCCTATAACATGATAAACCCCGACATATACGAATATCCAGAGAAATACGATGCGTACCGGTTCCTGCGAATGCGTGAGCAGCCGAGTACTGAGAACAAGGCACATCTGGTAGCCACCAGCGCTGACCACCTGTCTTTTGGCCATGGACTACATGCCTGTCCGGGGCGTTTCTTCTCTGCCAACGAGGTGAAGGTTGCCCTTTGCCATCTTATTTTGAAATATGACTGGAAGCTGGCACCGGGCAGTACTGTCAATCCGGTTATCCTTGGAACTAGTAGGAGCGTTGATCCAATGACCAGGGTTGTGTTCAGACGGCGGAAGGAGGAGATCAACTTGACTTCGTTGGAGTTTGACTGATTATTTCAAGGATTATAGCTCTGCCCAGAGCTGGACAACCCCCGGGTTTACTGTATAAGTCCACTAGGTCTGCTAGTCAATTGCATATCAATTCTGCATGGATGCATAAAGAGTCAACATGTAGCCGAGGTGATCCGTGGTTAACCAGAGCACAAGGAACACTGCAGGACTTATCTATTACATGAAAACTACCTCGGTCTTACAGTCCCGCAAATCAGGCTGCGCCCTACTGGCAAGAGCTTAACTGACTGGGTTGATTTAAGTGGATTTGTATTGGAAACCCGTGGTATCTAGAAGCTTCATCGATATTAAGTGGATAAAAAATCCGATTAGGTACCTCGCAATTCTCGGATTTAGTCTAGTTTATGGAATAGTAGGTTTCTTCGTTTTATCAATATGCTTTGACAAAATCCAATACTAAAAACTCTTAAAGGTATATAGAGAGATTTAGACCCTGGCCTTACCTAGAGTTAATTGAGGAACTTAAAGAACCCGAACACGCAACGGGTTCCCCTGCGCTATATCTTTAAATAAGGATCTTGGGAAGCTAAGATTGACGAGGGGGGCTTGACGTATACTTTCCAGTGTATATGGCACTGATTTTTACCTTCAGCATATACGGGGACTGAGAAGTGTCCTGATTTCTAGCTCTGACAGCGATTGATATGTGAGGTATATATCCGGTCAGCTGACCATGTCTTACCCCCCACTTCAACTTGGACGATCCAGTTTGCTGACGTCCACTTGTCCACCACCACTCTGTGTGCATATTTGATAATTTGTGTTATTCGCTCATCGATCTCTTCCCAGGAGTAGTTTATAGACCGGGAGCCTGAATATTGAACCAAAGGGCTTCTTGCTGCCCACCAACTCGACCAATCCCCATTTCGCGATATAACATCCCCTACTTTATCAACCGTCATGGAGGGGAATACACTACTACCAGAGATCCTAAGCAGAGTGATGGAGTACCTCAGGGACGATGCCACAAATCTGCGATCGGCACTCTTTGTGAATAAGGCCTGGGCTGCTGAAGCTATCAGGGTCCTGTGGGAGAAGCCGCCGGTGGCAGCCTTGGCGGCAATTGGAGATCTTGATCATCGCCAACTCTACGCGCGTCAGGTCCGCGAGTTAATTTTCGGCGGTGATGAAGACGGAGCCGAACACTCAAACTTCCGTAACCTAGATTTCCCTCGGCTGAGATGTATCACAATCGATTACTTTCGCCCAGACAATCAGGAGAAATTGTGGCTTGGCCAATACATACAGCCGAGTATGGAAGATTTCAGCTTCTATGGTGCCGAGCCGGCGGAAGACATACTTCATCTACTGCAAACGCGTTGCCCGCGACTGAAGAGTATTGTGCTTGGCTTTCAATTTGAGGGACTAACCTCCAGCCGTCTGATAAAGTTCTTTGACAGCTGCAAATCTATAACGTCGATATGCCTTTCAAGTGATATAAAAGATCCCATCGACGGCCAGCTACTTGCATATCTCGCCCGTCATGATGGCCTCGAGAGGCTGGAACTGGGAACGTTCCTCAGATATAAGATACTTGACGAGATCTTGGAAGAGACTGAGGACCCTTTCAGAGATATCCGGTGTCTTGCAGTCCAGATAGAGTCGAAAGCTGTACCATTGCTGCTGGCAGGGGCCAAATCTGTTACTGGTCTTACACTTACGATTGAAGACAGCTGGACCGATCCTTTGCCACATGTCAGCTCGCTGGTAAATCTTCAAGAACTTCATATCAGCTATATGGAGCAAGGAGACTGGCCTGGCACCGACTTCCTCGCGCTCAAAGGCTTGAAGGATTTACGCAGTTTGAATATCTCTCCAATCTTTGACCCTATCGTGTCCCTGACGTTGACCGATAAGGAGTTTATTCCGGTATTTGAGAACATGAGTGAGCTTCAGGAGCTAGTCTTCCAAGTTCAGTGTGTCTTATCAACTGCAGCAATCACTTCTCTAGGAGAAAATTGTCCTCAGCTCATGATTTGTGAGATGCTTGGCTCGTATGACTTGCACCCCTGGCAAAGCGTTGCAAGACCCCTCTTTCCACAGTTACAACGGCTTGAACTCGGTGCAGCAGTAGATGGAGAGCAAGGATCCCTGTAAGCTTACTTAAATGGCTTGTTTACGATTATTACATGCTGACAATATTGGCAAATTATAGGTCATCGTCCTTGTCCACTAGAGCCGGGACGCTGGCGCATTTAATTGTGGAGCATGCTCCAAAACTAGAAGAATTACATTTGCACGATCGTGACGATTTTTCTAAGGAGGTGGTGGCCGCTTTCAAAGAGAAGACAGGAAATGAGTACAACTCATAGTACGTTCAAGCATTGGTAACTGGATAATAAGACACCTACCTACATTTTCCAATTCAGGCGTTCTCCTGCCAACGCAGAAAATACTGTCTGGGCACTTTAAAATAATTTGACTAAAGATCATGATACACAAGTGATGGTATTCGCCGCACATTTTCGATTGATGGGATGATAAGGGCCCGCCTGACGAGCCTTGTACATGGACAAGATTCACCGAAGTTATCAAACACTTCTTTGGCGTAGGAGCCCGGGTATGGGCATGGATCATGTTACTGGAAAGGGTTCTAACACCTGAAAACACCATGAGGACACAAATGGTAAGAATGGTAGACATGAATGTCGGCTATCTACAATCAACTGCATACAGGACAACCCACATATCTCCTGAATAAAACCACCAGATATCTCTCCCCACCTCTTAATGTAATGCAAAAAGAGTTCATACTGAGATTACTTAACCAGAGCAAGTACCACTAAAGCAGTAGCCACAGTTCTCACCGCCACCCTTGTTCACGTCGATGCCCCCGGAGCCATCGCTGTTCTTGGCACAGCATTTGCCCTTCGTCTTGCCCGAGCTTTCCAGCGACCATTAGCAAATCATTTCCGGTCCCTCGAAGCTTCGTAACTTACCAGTTGTGGAAGGAGTTCTGCTTCGCGAGCTTTTTTCCGCCACACACGTCGGTATCCTTCCTGTCACCGCTGCAACCCTTGCGCTTCTCGAATAGATTTGGGACCGCGTTGCTCACGGGAGTGACGTTCTCAGCAGCAATATCGTTGCTGCTAGTGGGACTCGCGGCAGCTAGGGTGGTGACGGCGAGGAAAGTGTAGAGAAAAGTAGTAGAGAACTTCATATTGCTCGGCTGATGAAGCTTTGAGTAAAGAAGAGTGTCTTGCTCTGAGCTGGTACTGTCTCCTGTTTCCTCGATCACGATGCTCCCTTTTATAGCCAGTCTAGAGCAGGGCAATGGGTATTCTCTTCAAGGATTGCGGGTGATAATACCGCGTCGCCCCGAGATCAACTCATCGGGACCTCCTACATCCTAGACATGTTGGTGAGCACAGTTTCTCTCATTGGCCTCGCACGTACCTCTGCACGATGCCAAAAAGAAAAAGTACCAAAGATCGCCGATCATGGTCAGCACTTGCTTCATCTGGTATGCACAACCACCCAGACGGAGGTTACACCGTACCTCATGGTGATCCTATGCGGCGGAGTTAACAACTGGAGAAAATGGCCCGTAAGCCACCATATACTAACTGCAAGGGGAAGGGATCACCAGATGAATTATAGATGCCTTGAAGGAGCTAGGACATGATCTGCAGTGTTAACTTATTTCAACCACGAGTGCGGGGAACTAATGTAGGGCACGCCGCATTGCCTCGGTCTAGACTGTTAGTGCTGAGTATGGATGAGGGTAGCGCAACATTCCCATAAGCAAACTGTTTGATAATTGGTGCTGCATATCTCTGGTGATGATTGGTGGAGGCAGTATTGTTTTGGGAAGGACTACTCTGTATATGGGCCTTGGGGGCATAATATTGGACACTTAGTCCAAGGCGAGGCTTTGCTGTGTAGTAAGCCACGCATGGCTGAAAAGAAAAAAGCAATATGAAACTATTGTAAATTGTGGTTTTAACCCTGTCTCAGCCTTGCTAATAGATGTCTGTCCCAAAGTTTGAAGCCTTCATGCTCATGACGATAGCGTCGGACTCATTTACCTATCAAATTATTAGACCTTTGAGCCGGACCAAGCTGAAGCCTTCCCTACTAGTATTGGGATATATCCAATACTGCTAATAGGTGACTTATGCTTATATCGTGGTGTAATACGAGAAGTTGGGATTTATATGGCGAGTGCCGTGCCAGGGGTTACGCGTAAAAAGCACTTAACCGATCTTCGGCACAATTCACTCAGTCTGATTGGAACTCACAAGGTATCTCTTCTGACAGCTATCTGCAGCTCGTAAGCTCAAAGTAATGGCCCCACAACCAAATTACTCTTGCATTGCTTCCCGCCTGTACAGAGGACTCTGTCGGTCCTTTCGCGCATTAAGGTGTGGTCCGCTACGTGTACCACAGCTTTTCAGAATATTCCAACCCTGCAGGTTTCCTATATTAGTAAACTTAGATCCTAGTTCCATTTACACTGATGACATCGCCACTGAGACCATTTTCTACTTCGAGCATAACCGCCAAGCCTGTGAGGTGTGTTGACCTAATACGGATTTCGGAATCGTCCGTACATAGTTGGATGACCCACGACGGGATGGACACACATGGAGTGGTTGGCCAAATGGTCAGGTCACGGTGCGTTATATCCTCCATTGAACAGCGCCGTTCTGTTGTCCCAACTGTGACAATCTTTGGCGGGCTATGGTGCATTCGTTCCACACTTCGATCTCACCAACCTGATCTTAAAATATATCGGCACTGTTACCTTCGTGACCAGCGTAGTTTTCTGGAAGCTTTCCAACAAGACGTACTTTTGTCACCCGGAAGAGATGGACATAGTCACCGGTCGACAAATCGAAGATGACATAGTCGGCGACCGGAATGTTGATCAAAGTTTGTAGAATTAGATAAGAATGGGCCGAGATTCTCTGCGAGTCTCCATACCCAACTAGGGCTAGAATGCTTATCCAGTAAAGTCTTCTTTATTAAATGCATTAAATTTATTTAATTTAGGCCCAGGGATTCTCAAATGGGGCAAGCCTTCGCTAATCTTGCTGCGATCAAAACTAAAGCAAGAATCATTCTGGTGGTCCTTCCGTTCAAAAGATACCCTATCTGACATGAGCACACTTGCTTGGATCGTGCCAGCTGTCGCAAGGAAAGAAGCCGCTCTCCCCATTAACCGGCGACTATGGTTATTGGTGCGAAGCGTTTCCTATACACACACTGAGTATTGGTAGTAATAATAGAGTTGATCAAGAAACAAGATTATAAGGCTTTACAAGGCTCGATATATTGCTGCTCTACAGAAAGCTTTTCGTTCTGAACTGCTGTCTTATATTGAGAATGAATATACTCTATTCTATGAAACCCTCGAAGCTTGCAGATCGTATGTTTGTGTGATGCAACGCACTCTATAACTTCCCTGTCTCGGCCGGATTCCAAAGCTAATGCTGTATACAAGAGATTTAGGTCGCCGGGCTTGCCCACTACCGAATCCGAAGGCCAGAAAAGGGAATATGGCTCTATAGACTCTGCTTGCCCCGAGTCTCAATCGGCAGCAAACACATCGCGACAAAGGAGGCCAGCAAGAGTGCACCAGACGCATATATGGGGGCACTAGGATCTGCATCACCTGCGTAGATGGCCACAATCGGTGCACAGAGTCCGGCGATTCGATTCAAGCAACTCGCAATACCAGTTGCCGTGCCTCGACTCGGGGCCGGGAAGACTTCAGGGGTGTAGGCGTACAAAACACCATACATGATCATCTGGAAGAACGACTCCAGAGCAGAACAAAGCAGCTGGACATTAGGATCCTTGGAGGCCGTGAAGCAGAAAAGTAGAACACCCGTAACCAATGTTGAGATGGCCATCGTTCCTTTCCGACCGATGTATTTGATATCAACAGTGTAGTGAGCGAGTATTGGTCCGGGGAGACCGACGACGGCCGTGATGGCGTAGTTGCGATAGGTTTCATAAGTCGAGGCCGAGGAGCTGAGATATTGTGGGAGGAAGGCATTGAACAGCGTATAGCCCATGCCGATCGTGGTCCAGCAGAACCAGATGAGAACGGCTATATTCAATTGTCAGTAAGGAGCTCGTGAATGAAGCAAGGTACACTTACTCGAAATCCCAAGTCGCTTGGTCGCGAACAGTGGGCGTATTTGCTGGTAGGAAAACTTCGACAGAGACCTCGAAACGATTTCCTTGGTGGACAGGACCTCTTCCTTCGTTTCTTCAGGGTATCCGCCAATCTCATTGAGGATCTCGATAGTGAGCCAGGTCTTGGTCCTATTCTTATAGGCGACACCTTGAACCGCGGCGACTGCCTCATCCTGACGACCTTTCGACACCAGGAACTTCGGCGATTCGTAAAGTGTAAAGAAGAAGAACCGGCAGATGAACATAGCAAAGGTGATGGCACCTAACGAGAGGACAAGATACCTCCAGCCCATGTTTTCGGCTCTGGTACAGCTGCTGGCGTTGGAACAGGAGTAATTCGGGATAAAAGCCCAGGCAAGTAAACTAACCGGACGTTAGTACAATGGCCAGTCTGACTTGTACTCTTGCATACAATAATGGACAGACCTAGCAATCAGAGTACCGATACACCAAAACACGGCCAGCATGCTCAGAATGTTCCCTGAAGCAGAAGGCAAGAATTCGAGGAATATTGCGGCATCAACAG
Organism: Aspergillus hancockii; assembly: GCA_001696595.2. Taxonomy (NCBI): domain Eukaryota; kingdom Fungi; phylum Ascomycota; class Eurotiomycetes; order Eurotiales; family Aspergillaceae; genus Aspergillus; species Aspergillus hancockii. The sequence continues at coordinate 62,105 of MBFL02000028.1, forward strand.
GTAAATTCCCACCTACACCCAAGCCCAAGCAGGCAAATAGTGCACATGTCCTATACCTAGATTAGCAATCGGAGGATGAGAAACAGAACTGTTGCTGGACACACCCTATCCAACTCGGACCACCGCCAGCCGCGAGGCCAAACGCGCCACAAAGAAACAGGGTCATGTTAAAAGCTGGCCGACGTCCGATCAAATCAGAAGCAAGGCCCCAGAAGGTGGCACCAATAATGAGGCCCACGAACAAGGCAACGGTTGTAAATCTGACGTGGGATTCGGAGATGCCAAACTCCAAGGAAAGTTGGGTTAGTGTTAGGGCAACTCCCTAGAGAAAATAATATCAATCTATTTGCTATGCAACCCTCGGCTTAATCACATTGGACAGTCATACCTGTAGCCAGAGGCTGTACGGTAAATGGGTTAGCGTTCGTCCGAGTTGCTTCATGGGAACACTACTGGGCTCACTTATCGGCAATCCAGCCAAATCCGCAGAGAACAAATAGTTCCCACTGATACCGGCCCATACCGATATCCTGCATGGCCCTATTGATGATTTTGGCTTTGCCTGCAGTTTTCCGTGGTTAGAGAGCCAGTATCATTTTGATAATCTAGGGATGGGGAAGAGATGGAAGAGCGATGTTCTCATCTGCAAGACCAGTACAGCACTCCAAGAAAGGCTGATCTGCATTCAAAGATTGCACCAAGCTTCGACAAGATAAACGTACGGTCGTAAACGGAGTCATGGCCGGAAGCAGCAACCGAAGATTCAACCTCCGCGCGGAGACCTTCCAGAGTTAGCATGCTACACTGGGGCACAGAGCCGACCCCTTTTTCCTGGCTGTCCAAGCTGTTGGTGTTAGATTCCGCATCGGAGCCGGGGTTCTTTTCCGCATGGGGGAGCGAGTTTGTAGGCGCAGGGGCATCTGCGAGCGGCATCACGACACCGGGGAAGTTTTGGCGGTCTTTTCGCCAGAAGGCGAGAATCCAGTTACCCATTCTGATGAGGCTTGTGTTGTCGCAAATGGGAGGCGAGATTCGACTGACGCTTATGGTAGCAATTTGTGGTTTGCGGGACTGAGGATCTAGATGTTGCTTGGGCTGTCGGTTGAGTCGCTCCTGGGACACTGAATATCTTGCGTCGGTCTAAAAGTTGGTGTTATCCAGTCGAACTTGTCGCTCCTGGGAAGTTCTTTACAACTGAGGTCGCGAGGTAGTCAGTCGTCAAACCGTCGAATTGTGCTCTGCGGGGAGATGGTGCAATGGCTGGAACGACAGGGGTGTTGATATCGAGGCGCAATAGAGTCGCAGAGGGACGCCACAATGACCCTTGCTTTGTGGGACAGCTTTTGGGAGCGATTGAGTGTTGGATGAGAGCAGCGTGGTCGGAGATATGACGAGTGTTGCTGCTTCGGGTCCTAGAATGGTTATTTCTAGTCTTGGGAGTCACCACCGGAGAACAATCTGCGCAATAATCTTGATTTGCATCCAATTCAATATTTTCAAGAGATATAGCGAGTAGCTAGAGTGTCCTGCAGTTGCTATCAGCTTAACCGTGAAGTTTCGGATTCGGGATCAACGGAGATGAGGTGGATAGAATGGGAAGCGAAACAAGAACGGACAAGTATATCCCGGGGCAAAAAAAGTGGCAGATGTTGGAAGGCGGGCTGCCAGCAGGCACATAGTTTAAATACCCCATGTTGTGCGTGGAGAACTTCTGTCTAACCTGTGGGTATCTCTTCTCTCTAGAGTTTACTGCTTTGGAAATACGAATTGTGATCGGTGAGCAATGCATCAACTCATACCCAGAAGGTCCACTCCACTAGAAAAAGCACCGGAGGTTCAGATGACAAGATGAGCCCTAACTGCGACCGTAGGAATGCACAATGGTGGGATAAGATGACTTGAAACAGCTCCACGGGCCAGCCAACGATGTCAATGGCATTTCTGAGTTTAAAGCGAGGAACATCAATCGAAGCACAGGAGATATTTTACAATTTACTCCGTGGAGCGCAACTCTTTTTGTTAAAATGTGTCACGTTTCCTGGTGCACACATTTGACCCGTGCGTGCCTGTATTCTCCGATGGTGGACGGTGGAGAATCGAGATGGGAAAAGGGCAGCAAGAACAGGAAAAATAACTGGTTTAATGCTGATAGTCGGCTATTACTCGACAAGATCCAGTGGGTCTCCGTCTGTGACCCCAACCACTTGAATCGGGCATTGAGAATAGCTGCTGAGTTTGCAGCGTAGTTCTACTGACCACCGACCCCTTGATGTTGGTTTTGCGCCTCGGGGATGGCCATGATGTATTTCTACGGAGTACCTCTCCCACCAACAGGATGACCCTCCAGTGCCACAAAGTAGCGCTTGGAAGAGATTGGCTTCGGAAGAAGGGAAAGGAATGAGCCAAATACCCACTTGACGCTTGTCAGCACGCACTATTAGCCGAACCCCCACAGGGTCCACTCACTTTTATAACAAGTGTCGAGTGGGGACCAGCTCTTTGACGTAGTTCGGTCTCCGTCAGGAATGAACATTATCGCACGAGAGACATGAGTTGCGCTGCACAGTCCCATCTAAAAGGCTACGAATGGGAATATTCCGTTGGCTATTTATGACCTTGCATAACCGAACACGACCATAAACAAGTTCAAACATTGCATCAATATAAGCGGACAATAGCTCAATCTTGGTGACTCAAATTCCAAAGTTAAGACTACAAGAAACGTTGTGCGAAAACATTGCGTCGCTAACTAGATGCTATATTGGTCTCTGACAGGAACTCATGTACTTGATTGAGTACGTGCAAACATAACATTAACTATTACGAGTATAACAAGGATGAACCATAGCAGAAAATAGGGAAAAGGCGACTAATCCAAGAAGACCAAACTGCCATTCTGGTTGGAGATTCTCTCATCCAATCTCGCCCATGAGCGATTCCATCCTCCGTGACCATTCGCCAATTCGGCCTCCAGCACCTTGCCTCCCTCGATCAGTCGAATATTTCGAGCCGATGCGCCGAAGTTGCCCCCTCGCGCCCAGACAAAGTTACCAAAGTTGTTGGAGAGAACATTATTCAGAGGAATCGAGGAACGCTCGTGTTCGCCCGAGATGGCGCGACAGTGCGCCACCAAGTCATGGTTCCCCTCCAGACGGACATCGCGAGAAGAGGCAGAAAAATTCCCACGAGCGGGCTGAGAAGCCGGTGGAGCAGCTGGCTTGCTGTGTTGATTCACAAAGGGCCCCGGCGGTGGGGGCGCGTGCTGCTGGGCATGCTGCTGGGCCATCACCCACTGTTTTCGCTTCTCTTCCTCCCATTGCTTCCTTTTCTCTTCTTCCTCCTTCTTCTCCTTATGCTTCTTCAGCGCATCCTGGGCCACGTGGCCAGTAATCGCTCCACCGACAGCGCCCAGGAAGCCGTGATTCACTTTATGGCCGCCGTATGCTCCTGCGGCCCCACCCGCAACGGCACCGAGAAAACCTCGGTCTTTCTCATCTGTTTCAGGGTTTGCGGTTTCCGTAAGTTGTGGTGAGTAGGGAGGGGGTGCGGGAGGGTGCTGTCCGTAACCCGCCTGTGGCTGTAGGGAGGAGGGAGGACGCGGTTGGGGAGGGTAGGGTCCCGTCTGGTTCGGCTGAGGGTAATCATATTGGGAATACTGTGGCTGCTCAGGGTATGGAGGGTTGGGATAGGGTGGACCCCCCGGCTGTTGGGAGTAGTTGCTAGGCACCGGAGATGGACTGACCCATGGCTGTGGCTGATAAGGGCTGTGAGACCGGTTGTAATCCGACGGCGGGGGGTAGTAGTTGGCCGGGCTTTGATTGTAGCCGGCGTCCGGAGGGTTCGTCCCAGGACGTGGATAGGGATTGTAGCCACTAGAGTCGGCGGAGTTGTATTCCAAGTAGGGCTGAGGGGTTAAGTTGTCCGGCCGGTGCTGCTGCTGGGGTGGATAGTAGTTGTTGTTGTCCCCAAAGCCAGCCGGGCGTTGTTGATCATATTCCCGGATAGTCATAGTGAGAGATACTTCTAGGGGGTGATTTTGGGCCTTCTCCTTCCAATAAAGGCTCAAGAGAGTCAAAGAAGAGTACCGAGAATGAACTGTGATCTGCGCAGCTGCCGGAGACTAGACACATTTATATTGATTGCAAGTTGTCTGGCTGAAAGAGATGAATGTCCCGCAGTGGCTGTGCATCGTGCCTGACAAGGCTGTGTGCACTGCCACCCTTGGTTTAGGGTCCAGGGAAGTCGGATTCTTTGGTGGAGAAAGAGTAAAATAAACCAGCCACACATCTCATTCATCCACTCCCTTTCCCGGCCCTCACCGAGCGCCATTGCTGATACTAACAGCGACCAATTGACATGTAGTGGCTGGACCCTAATCACCGCTAGTGGTTATGCTCAGGAGTTTTCTCTCTATGTAGATCTCATCACGCATCTCATATGGAGAGTTCTTTTTCATGGCTGCCTAGAGACCATCAAGCGTTTCGGTCTCCACTACTGCTGGCCATAGGGCTGATAGATTCATCCAATCAGCTAGCCGTTAGCCATAGAGCTGTAGTCTCGACAAGAAGCTTCTGCACAGCACATCACACTTCCTCATCGAGACGGCTTCCATGCAGCGGCCGCATCAGGGGATGCTGATGTACTCGCCTTTGAGTGAGATGAACGGCAGCTATCACTTCATTTCGTCGAGCCATGACAACGTACCGTGACCGACAGAGTGCCATATTGCCACCACTCGTGCGCTGTAGATTATCTGCCATCTTATAGAGCGGCGGAGTTTCTCCGTTGATGCGGAGCTCTGTCAACCCGGGCATCTGAAGTGTGACTGCTGCCTATATTTGCTCAAGAGCGATGAAACTTGGCTGGAATCATGGAGGCCCGATTGGCTGTTTTTGTCATAGGATGGGCCGGAGTCTGCAGGAACTGGTTCTCATCACCCAGTCCAAAACAGATACTAAGCGCTGGCAATTATCAATCCGTCTAAGTGCTTCTTACTCCTCCCAATCAATGCACTAGCAACTTGTCATCGCATCTCAACCCTGTCAACTTCTTAGCATCTCTCACCGGCATTTGGGGTATAAAGCTCTGTAGGCTATCCCCATCAGAGGCATGAAGAATCTATACCCCTCAAGATCCCAGGTCGGTCTCTACCTCATCCAAATCTTTCCCCCTTTTTCACAATATTCAGTATTCCACACCATTCTAGGATCATGGGTCTGTTAAAGATTCTTCTCAAAGCAATCCTCATCCCAATCGTGCTCCTGATCGTTGCCACTGTTGTTGCGGTGTTCCTCATCAAGAAGCGTCGAAGTCGCAAGGAAAAAGAAAGAAATCTCGAAAATGGGTTCCAGCCCCCTCCCATCGTGCCATGGGTTCCAACTTCCGATGCTATTCAAAAACCGGCCCCGATGTATGTGTCTAACTCCCAGCCAACCAGCGAAACGGGCCAGAGGAACTTCTAGTCCATGTCTTGTAAGAACATATGTCACGCATCCATGCGTCCTGATGCTTTGCTGATCATCACTTTTATGAAGGTTTCGCTCCCGTGTTGGGAGAATCGATTAGTTTGACTCGTTTTGCCATAATCAGGGCTGTGAATTCAGCTGGGGCGAATGAGGTGGTAAAACGTTGCGATAGATTCGACGATACTTTATCTTCAGATCAGACTAGGAGTTGTGTAAACAGTGCATCTGAAATAATTGCGGTCTGTGCAGTGGCGGCGCCGATCTTCCTTCAATTATTATTAGTAGCACATGTCAGAAGGATCAGCATTGTTCGTTATAAGGTAATGATAAGCATGCCTGCATCCTACTATGCGAAGGGTTGAAAATCCGACGAGTGATAGAGTAGGAAGAAGAATAGATTCCACAGCAGTGTCTCACCGTCAATGACAACCTTGCTGATCCCCGTTTCAGTCAATGCCCCCTGTTTTCCCTAAAGAGGTAACGGAGGTAAGTGGTTAAGGGCAAACTGCAATATATACCAGAGTACGAGAATTTTCTATATTGGTATGCTAAAGCCTTTGTACAGCTATCTACTGTTTTCTCACAAATAGAGAGGACTGTGAGGACCGTAAGGCGTTCGCCAGCTATCCTGAGCTTGATAATATTTGCGGATAGGCAGCTGTGCAAAGAATAAACGACGTTAGTTCCAGCTTCTGGCGCATGCGTATCCTCCAACAAATCACAAGTATGGAACCAGAATTGCGACCCATGAGCAGACAGATGTCAACATCATTGGTTTGTCCTGACCCTCAGCAGGCAACCTATGTAATGGAACAAGAGCTTGTTTGTGTTTAGATGACAAAACTGCAAATATTATGCTTATGGAGTGCTGATCATTCTTAGATTATCTACCGATGGATCAGGTCCGATCCCAAATGGCAGATTAAACGCACAGTGATGTCAGCCAAGAGTCAATACGACGATCTTTACGGTATGCCTTGCACTTGTTGAGTCTCACCGCGAACTCCTGTTGCCGTCGATCTCTGATGATGACCCAGTTGCCATTGAGCATTTCAACCACTACCCGATGTTGGCTCCATTGCCGCCTTGGAAATCCGACACTAGGGAAAAGTTAGGTGAATCCAATAGAGCCCTTGCGCTAGCTTAGTAGCCGTCGCAAGCCTCGGTAACTTATATAACAGTGTTTAGGAACAAGGACTAAAGTATAGGGTTATCCCGGCACAAGTGCTTCCAAACGTCTGATCAAGGTATCTGATCCGTTGTTCTCATCGCGTTCACATTTTACGCTTTCGAGGGGCAGAAGGCAAAATTCCAATATGGATCTCCCTACACAGTATATCACTTTTGACTATACACTTCAGGAACTTTACTCCCTGGATGGGGGAAAGTACTCCGATATCATCCTCGCCTTTACGTCTCCTATACCACGGGTTCAAGCGGCCACCTCGCTACCCTTGTCCAAGAAGTTTACTTATCAAAGCCCACTCGCAGAGTCCTCCAGCGAGCAGGATCTAGCCATGAGACTTCTTCATACTATACCCCAGCGCTACGGGCTTATCGCGGGAAAGACACCTTTAGTCCTGTTCGAGCTCGATTCTGATGATGAAGAAAACGGGCCAAAAGACCCAAGACTACCCCACATCATATTGATGCTACGGAGACCTATCAGCAATTAAGCCCCCACCAACAGCCCAATGTCTGTTTCGCACGGGGCGCTGAGGATCTGGTACTATAGCCAAATTCTCGGGTTTCTGTCCTCATCCCTGTAGACTGCCTGGCCCACCTCCCCCATGTTTATTGAACCCGAGGTGCACTATGATCTCCTATCAAAGAGAGGGCTGGTGTACTCTGGCCTACCCACACCGAAGTCATTTGTCATCGGCACCCAGTTATTGCCCGGCCAGCTGAATGATACACCACTTGTTGATACGGGAATTCAGCGCATGCTCCGGCCTGTACAAGAGAAAGACCTTTCTTTCGTTGTTAAAGTTCCGCAGTCTATCTCCGGACAGGTGACATTCGTCCTGCGTACCGAATCTGATCGCCAGGCAGCAGTGGATGTCCTCCAGGATGAGCTGCGGGAAATGCTCTGGGAACTCAATCTGCAAAACCACCATCTGTCCCCGTGTTGCCTGATTATTCAGGGACTTCTTGACGGTGACTCAATGGTCTTATCAATGTTTGTTACCCGCCAAGGGCGGGGAATCTTCGTCGGCTGCTGCAAGCAGCTCTTTGGCGACACTAGACTCTAGGCGGGAGGCTGCATCTCATACGCACAGCTGAAACAACTTCAAAGCGATTTCGCAGAAATTACCAACAAGTTAGCCCGCTTTTTGCACGGCAAGGGCTATTACGGCCCAGCAGGTGCAGACATCATGATCGACCGTAACGGGCGCGCGCTGATCATCAATATGAACGTTCGAGTTACTGGATCCCACCACCTAGGATGTCTTCGTGGCCACTTTATGCAACGTGGACTTATGGAAGCAACTGTCCTCTACCCTCTGTATATCCAGAGCTCCAAGGCCCACTTTCGGGAGCACTTTCGGAAGGAATTCGAGAATGGAAGCATGATCATTAGTTCTTGGACGACCAAGTCCCCGAAGACTCCCAGCGTTGCTACAATTGCCGTTGCTGGGGCAGACAAAGGCAAGCTCAGGAAGCTTATCGCAAAGGTTAATGCCTTCGGATCCAACGTGAGCGATAGATGATATATGACCGAACAACCGCCGGCAATGCTTCAACTAGCACAGAAGGCGCCGGGTGGGATACCTTTAGTGGACAACTATTTAAATTGGGAGAAGTGGATGGTTTAAGCCATGAGGTAGTCTTTGTAGTGACCAGTACTGCATAGGTCTACATCTAGTCAGGGATTGCACCAATCGTCAAATCCGCTTTCAGGAAATGCATTGCACCAAACCTCACAATGAATCGTTTCGTCATTATTCTTTCAAGACTAATTGCCAATTTCCAAACTTCACATTGATCCAAAAGAGGGAATAACATTTGCGAATCCCCCTCCCTCAGGCACGTCTGGCTACTATGGCGGACGCAAACCAGGAACCCTAATCCACAGGCGTTAGAGGAGCGGTGGTTGACTCGGCTGAGATACATACATATAAATGTAACAGAAACAAAGTGCAGGCGATAGCCGCCGCTACCAAACAAGCTGCTCATTTACAGATTCGATAGGAGCTTTGCGATTGCATTTTTGCGAATACTGGAGCGTATAATAATTCGATCAATCCATTTTTTGTAAGGACCTCAGTACCTATTCTACTTCAGCAAACCGTACTTCCTGTTTGCAAATCTGCAAAGGTAGGCCAGTTTGTGGCAGTATAAGGTGGAAGTTCCATAGTGCTCCAGCACCCACATGAGGCTGTCCCACATTTTTGCCGCCTCAGCTGGTCTGGCAGCGGAGACGATTGAAGCTGGCGCCCCCGGTGGTTGAAAAATCACGTCGTAATGACGACCGCCCAGGACCGCCTCATAACAGTCTCCAGCCCACGAAGAGAAAGATGCTATACCAACATCTTCCTGTCTGCCAAGGCGCCTAAGAAAAGCTTTGCAGAGTCCTAATTACCAGCTGCATCGAAGCCCAGAACCGGGCCAGAGCCAGCTTCGTGTACAGCCGATTTGACGTCCTGTGCAACACCCTCTTTCTTGTAGCCAAAACAGCGTGTTGCGCCTATACTCTCAAGGAACTCGTGGCGATCCGGTGATGCCGTCACTATAACAGGCCTGATACCGCTGTTACGTGCAAGCTAGATAGCGGCTATGCCAACAGCAGTGGCACCACCCCAGATTACCATCATTCTATCGGTCGTACCAGGGGCGACAGATGGTAGAGGCACGTTTAGACGATTGAAAAGGGCGTCGTTGGCAACTTGAACGATGGTGGTGAGTGCAGCAGCGTCAGAACGTGCTCTGGCACCTTGAAGATGCCAGTTGGTGGAGTAGAGATGTACGATTGGTGAGAACCATATCGAATAGGCCGGTCGGTATTGGCGATAGTGTAGCCGGTCTCGATATCAGCGGTTTTGAAAGCAGCGTCTGTCACATCTGAACCTTCGAGAATACGTCCACAGAAGTCATTACCAAGGACCCGAGATCGACACCCTAAGAGCTGCACCACGCGGATACCGTCAGGGTTCACAGCAGAGAAGAGGGCTTTGATCAGGAGTTCACCCTCCGTGAGGTTGGGGGTTTGGCAAGTCTCGGCGAACACAAAGCTCGCCATTCTCATCAGCAAAGAGGGCCGTGTTCTTCATGTTTGCTCTGTCTTTCATCTTGTCGAAGAGTATGGCGCTCGGCACAATGTGCACGAGAGCAGTCCGTCTTCAATTAAGACCGAGTCCCTGGGTTATCAAAGTACGACATATTGGCTGCTCTGATTACTCGCCAAGTCCATTGCGAAGCCCAGATTCCATTCCTTCATCGGTTGCTTCGGCTGCCAAGCTCAATCTGCCATGACTTCATGAAGGAAAAGAAACAGACACCAATCTAGTATCATCATAGTTTAGTCATGCACAAGTTTGCGAGTCGGGGCACGGAGGCCCTTCCATCCAGGACCACGGAAAGAGGACCAAAACCCGGGACCGGATCTCATGAAGGTCCGGGACGGATTCGATCTATCCGTATGTTCAACTACAACTGGCCGCACGGTATATTCTTTTGGCTCGTAGCACAGGACGTTGTCACAGAAGGTATGAAAATTTATCCGCTGATCGTTGCTTAGAGCTTTCTTGGCCGTCGGAACGGATCCACGGAGCAAATGTCAGTGTTCCGCCGGTTGGTAAGTGCGAAAGGTATACATGAAAGGGCAAACAAGGGGCAGATGTTGAGCTTCAGGCTTCGCTCGGCAGTGGGCATGCTGGTTTCAGCCATGAGGTAGCCTCTGTAGTGCTTAGTAGTGGCCGCTTCATTTGTACCTTTCTGTAGCTCTATTCACCAACGATAGGTTGCGAAAATGATGTTATTGCTAGTGAAGGTGAGATCGAAAGATGGAACTATCTCATATCTTAGACCCAGGGACTAACTTGGCAATCTAACCCATGGAATGCTCTGCTAGACCGCCGCCCCTCGGTGTATTTAGAAGTAATTTGAAATGAATTGTGGCTTGTTGATATAAGACTTCAGCGACTGTACAATGCCTGGCCGCGATACACGCCGCTTGTGTGGCTGGAGAGAGGAATCACTTGCACAGGAGAACCCCTTTGTGAAGACTGCGGTCTACGTGGAAGAGAAATTGTGGATTTTATCTGATGGAGAGAAGCACTTTTTGAACAGAATAAATCCCGCGAGCGTGCTGTGACATGTACTGCCGGTGGGGATTGAGGATACATGTGAGTTTGCACTGAAAGCTGGAATGGCCCCACAGTCAAAATGGAGAGTGATATACCAGATTTGCCCAAATAATGCTGACTGCTTGAATAGCTGCGCAGAAAACAAGCCGGTGGAGGGCCGAGAATTGCTGTCATTTCAGGCAGCTGATACATGTTCGAATGCTGCCTGTCAGGCCCTCTACCATCCAATAAACGATGCTCTTCGAATGAGTCCCATATCCAATGTTACTCGTGACACTACTAATGCAGAGGTAATTACATAACCCAGAAGCCAAGAGCCGTCGGGCTTATAAGAATGAAGCATCAGGGGATTCTAGATCCCATATCAAGCTACTCCCTAATATAAAATAGCGCTACGCGTGGTATGCCGGCTTACTAATTGTCAAATCAATCCGAATGACACAGCCTCAATATCATAAGCACTGCGTATGGTGCCCAACCATGTCTACTGCGAAGGCACGAGTCCTCTGGACGGGGCAACTCAGGTCCAAGACAGGCTGTCGCACATGCAGGTTCGTCTAGTGGATATTGTTTGTGGCACTAGCTAATAGGCGACAGAATCCGCCGGGTGAAGTGTGGAGAAGAGAAGCCGCATTGCCGGAGATGTACAAGCACCGGCCGACAATGCGACTATCAAGTCATCTCGACTCCCCATCTTCCTACATATCTTCCAAGGGATTTGGCCTCACAGTTTTCGCCAGTAGCTAGGGAACGGCAAGCGTTTGAATTCTACTTCTACCATGTTGCTGCCGCTCTATCCGACCCACTGGACTTTACCTTCTGGCGAGATACCGTCCTGCAAGTCTCCCGTTCCGAACCAGCAGTGTGGGATGCTATTGCCTCTTTGAGTACGCTATATCGCTCTCCGCCAGCACTGGGAATCCCATCGTCCCGTGCCGTTCAGTATACTGTCTCTCCTGCAGAGCTTGGCGACCGCGCACACCACGAAGCCTTGGCCTGGTACTCTCGAGCATTGGGGGCAATTCGTCGTCGCATCGAGCGGGGTGCTACTGATATGGTCGTTATATTGGTTAGCTGTATCCTGTTCATTTGTATCGAGATGTTGCAAGGCAACCTCCGATCCGCTATAATGCTGTACCGGCATGGGGTTCAGCTAGCTATATCAGCATCGGCGACCGCGTCCGGCCAATCCACTAGGCCCGAGGTCACCGCAGCAGTCATATTCAAACGACTAGGGCCATTAGTACAAATGTTCAGCTGCGGTACAGACTTGTCGCCCCAGGACCAGAGCGGTGGTAGTAAATGCTGCCGTTTGCCAGTTTCGATCTCCAGCTATTTTCACTCATTACCAGTAGCTAGGGATACTCTATACGCTATAGTCACTGAGTGGAAGATGCTGGACTGCGACTGGAAGTCGATTCGCCCCCAGCAATCTACGCGGAGCAATCCATCGCTAACCACACCTTTGAAGTCTCGGCAGCAAGCCCTAGAATTTCAACTGCTCGCGTGGTATCGACGGTTTTGCGCAATGGAAAACATCCCACTAGGTACTATTTCTTTGCAATCACTAGAGGAAGTTGCGTCAAGGACAAAGGATAGTCACCTTGGGATCGTTGCGGGTCTCATAATGGTCCACAGAATCTTTCTCATCCTGACTCGGACTTGCCTGAACACCTCGGAGATGATCTATGATGATCATGAAGAGGATTTCACGGAAATAGTTAACCTCGCGCTAACGGCAATGGCTACCACGGTTGGCGAGGACGGGAAACAGCCACCATTCGCATTTGACATGGGCATCGGCCTTCCCTTGTTCGTAACGATACTGAAATGTCGGTCGCCACAACTACGACGGCGAGCTTTACGGCTCCAGCTACAGTGTCCTCCGATCCAAAGCCTATATATGGGCAGTGCAGCCGCCCATTACTTGGCGGCTATTATCATTCTTGAAGAAATGGGCCCGTTTGCCGACAGGCAACTGCCAGTGGTAGATTTGTTTAACCAACAAGGCTGCGTTCCAACGGATGAGAAGCGGGTCGCCGACTTCGCCCTAATACCTGGACGAACCGATGGGGATATCCACGGTAATAGGTTGCAGTATCTCCAATGGAGGTGCGTTGACGGAGAACGTGTAGCCATCACTGAGACGGTGACATTGTTGCAGGACCAAGTCTTGTGATCTGCCTCCATGAGTATAAGTGAGACACAGTAAACCACCCATCATTTATCACCCGGACGCTGTTACATGGACTGCGTTCTCAATGGCACTTCATAGAATAACTTGAATATACTAACTACCATTTATGGTCTTTGAATATCATATGCTGCCGGGAAATTCATCCTTACGCTGCGATGTTTCTGTAGCAACCTGACTGAGAAGTAGGATAAAAGGGTAGTCCCTGCTGTGACTACTCATGTTACTAATTACTTTTGATAAGGTTCAAAGTTCTGATGGTTGTCTATCCGCTTTCCTTTTGCCTTTGCCGAATATCGTCGACATCAGAGCCATAGAATGTTACTGGCCGACAGACAGGAAGAGAGAAAATGTCTGAAATTCGCCCAGCTATAAGTAACTCGAGAAATGGAGGCTACGGGTCTAGCCCAGGCAACCACCGAGATAACTCGCTGCTCAGGGTTATAATAATCCAAGAGCGTCGCAGATCGCACAATATCAGTTCTCAAGGGTGTAAAATGAGAGAACGGTTGCTGTGTATCGTGTCGTCGCATTGTTAGAGCCGGAAAGCCGTGTACAAGAAAGCTATCAATTGGAGGTAGAGTGTCTGGATTATCAGTTCATGTGCAAGGGAGATCTTCGCCACTAAGCCACATCATCTGCAGCATTCCCATGGATGTAACTGGATCCTCCTCTAGGTTGCAAAGTACATCGAGAAGGAATATGTCTCCCGGACCCATGTCCGATTTTGGAACACGGTTAGATGTTGTGGGAGTTTCAGTCTGTTGGCCCCAGTGGTCGTCCAGATACCGAGAGTGGGGAGTGGATGGTCCAGACTCCGGGATACTCGTTCGCTCTCGTATGTCGTACCGGGATACCAGTTTAATAGGTTGATCGTCTGTGCTAAAGCATGAAGCCAGACAAGGCTGAGCAGCGATCGGAAATAATCGGAAGACACCGACCAAGATATATGCAGGATCAAAGAGCTTCACCGAAGCCACAATATCTGAAAATTGCATAATCATCCGCGACTCGATATGGCGTTCGGCAGAAGATGGTTGAAATGACGGGCAGCCGATTTGTGAGGCCGTACTGTGTGCCACGACCTCCGTGATTGGAATCCCTGCCAACTCAAAGTCTGACTGCAATGCTTCCCACTACATCATATCATCCGTTAGCCCGTGTCATATGTCTATCGCTGCTTAGCCGGCACGGAAGAGCGTACCATTACTCTTACAGGCGCCCAAAGACGGCGGAGCTGGTTGAGCAAGAACAGGTTCGAGAGCAGTCTTGCTTTAAGAAGAGCCAGAGTCGGATCGCTGCTACGGCTCCAGTCTTCGCTATTGCGATTCAAATAGTTTAGATACACCGAAGCTGAGATAAATGAGCAATATGCGACGAAGGGCGGCAAAGTCGGCAAAGATCCCTGGCCTGATGCAACACATTTCATGATGGTATCCGACACGTAGTTTATGTGTCGAACTGCAATGTGGGCACATAACTGGATATAGTCCGCTGCCAATGGCTGCCGAGTCCTTAGGAATAGAACCATTGCCAAATGGGGAACAAAACGGCACATATGGTAAAGAGTTCGTAACCCTAGACTCTCGCGCAAATCCGGCTCATGGTATTGTCGACCATCGAATATTTGTAATGCTGGCGGGAACGTTTCATACATTTGCTGGGTCTCGGCATCTAAGTTGAAAAGCCTTGCCCATTGCGTACCAGGATCCGTCTCGACATCCAGTGCACGGGCAAATTGCCTTATCTTCAGCCTGGGTACAGGTCAGGTCACCGATTCATCTTTTATCGGTATAGGCTTGACGTACCAGAGCTCTACCAACTCCATCATCTGTCCCCGAAGGGGCCTTCCCGCATCCAACTCTGACGGTTTCCAGGGCAGACGCGAGTTTGGTATGCCATGACGTGGAGCTACCGATTCATTGTCTTCTGGTATACACTTACTGATCATGCTCACGAAGAAGCAAGACTGTTCGAGCTCGCGGGAGACGTCAAGCGGCAAGGAAGCGGCTTCCATCTGAACCCGCTGGGAGATTGATAATGCCAACTCTACCCAACCAGTTAGTTCACTCCCCCTCAAGGAAAAAGGATTCAGACTCCGAGCTCACTAGCATTCTCTCTGCATCTTTGTGCTCTTCCGACCGCGCACCAGTAGGATATCAGGTTGAAGACAGTTTGTAGGGAATCCAACACTGACACTGACTGGTATGCCTGCTGAGAGACTATGCTACTTGCCTGTTGCGCCCAGGTCTCTCCTGGAGGTTCTACCTCAGCTACTATTGCACCATCGGTAGAGAGGTGGCTTGGGGGGTTCACGGCGGTATTCCGCAGCAGATGGGCAGCCATTGCAAAAATCGAATCACGGACACATGCGGAAATATGGCCGTCCATATAGCAACATTTCACCCGCTGAGGCCGAAAGACAAAACTCGACGGAATAAAGAGGGCAAAGTAGGCATCCAGTAGCTGGAGTCCATTTACCTCGGACGTGAGACTCCCGTTCCGCGCGAGTCCTTGTGGCTCAATGTCACGTTGGCTTCCTCTGAAATTTGGTGTCGAGTCCTCTTGCCGATGTCTTCGTCGCCTGGAAGGGTAGCTACAGTCAGATCTGAGGCGATGGCACCTGCTGCAGGCGGGGGTTTCTCGAGAACATTTACGCTACGCCAGTGTTAGTCAGGACACGAGGAAAATGGGAGGTCGGCGGTACGGACCTTCTGTGCTCTACAGCGCATGCATGATAATGGGTGAAAATGCATCTTGAGATTGGTTACGGATGTGATGCCAGATCGGATCCAGCTCAGGTCAAGATCATGATCCGCTAGTTGACCTTCCTGTTGAGAGATAAGTGATGCCTAAGGCAAGACCACGACATCATGTGATCCGGGATCAGGTGCCATCTTCCATCTCCATCAACCCTAAGATTTTGCTATCAAGTCATGATTTTAGTACGGCTACGCACGATTACAGCTAGTTGCGTATGTAAATGTACGGATGATTGCATTTGGTTCCCAGAAACGTCTGCGTGGATTAAGCGATCCTACTCATGGCCGGAAAGGATGGGAAATATATATCTCCTGGATGCCGCTACGCGGTGCACGATCAGTAACCCTCCTAAATTGGACATACTCGGCGATTTTAAGCCCAAAGCCTGCTTGCCTATACCCCTAGCATTGGATAAAAGTGATCCTTCGCCAGAAACATGGATCGTCTTCATGTTGCGATTAGTTCTGATGAAGGATGCTTCTGATGGTAGGTAGCACGACGGGAACCCGCGTAACCCTAGCAACGGCTCAAGACAAATGATTTGCTGTCTATGGTCACTCGTCTGAAGGTCCACGTAGTAGATAGTAAAGATATGCACGGGGTGTGCTCGGCAATTATGTCTACTCTTTGGACCACTATATAAAGAATCACTAGTAGAAGTGCTGTCCAATTACGTAGGATGGCTGATTTGGCACCATTCAGGGCCTGGTATGGATATACATGCCAACCCGAAGGAGAAATGATCCGCATGGACTGTCGTCCGATTCAACGCCTGCAATAAATCCCAAGTTGGAGCGCCGATCATGCGATTGCCCCGCATGGAAGGATGTCTCCGTACCTTGACCTGGTATTGTGGCAGAGCGCCTTTTATCCGGCGGATCGACAGGGAATTGCTACGAAAGCTACTCATGCCGGCAACATACTAGGCAATATTCATTGATCATCGGATAAATTTCAGTAGGGGTACGCCGGTTATTTTACAAACCGCCCAATTCCTCAATACAATCGAACGATTATTCGTGGAGACTCTCCCCTCCGCACTCCCCAACTCAATGCAGGTTTTGGCATTCGGAATACTGAGAATCGAGCACCGTCTGACTGAATGTACGACCATGAGAGGGGTCAAACATGGGACACAGTAGGCCCAGTGCCTTGGTATTCTCGGACGATCAGAAATGAGTTCAGGGGAGCCGGACGAGAGACGAAGAGATAAAATGTGCGACCGCTTTCCTCGATAACCTTCTCCCCGTTCAAAATCTAAATCAGCCAAAGATGCATCTCACCAACATACTAGCATGGATCTGTATCGCAGCTCCCCGCCTTGCATTCTCTATTTCGTCGACACCTCTTTCGACCTCGGGCCGTTGGATTGTCGACTCCAACGGAGAAAATGTGACCTTTGCGGGGACCAACTGGCCCGGGGCAGGCGAGGCCATGGTGCCGGAAGGGTTGCAGTATCAGTCAATCGAGTATATTGTGAGCAAGGTTAAGAGCCTGGGAATGAACGTCATCCGTCTCACCTTCGCCATTGAGATGATAGATGATATTATTGAGACCGGAGAGGATGTGTCGATAAAAGCGTCATTTATCAATGCTCTGGGCGAGGAGAATGGGACGGCCGTTTACGGGAAGGTAATCCAGAATAACCCACAGTTTGGAGAGAATACAACAAGACTGCAGGTGGGTTATCGCAAAGAATGCCGTGTTCTCTTAACCACGGCTAATGCTCTGGTAGGTCTTCGACGCAGTGGCCGAGGAATCCTACCGGCAAGGGATTTATATACACTTGGACAATCATATTTCTAAGGGCATGTGGTGTTGCTCCACAACTGATGGCAATACCTGGTTTGGAGACAAGTATTTCAATGTGGAGAACTGGTACCGCGGATGGAGATACATGGCGGCACATGTATAATGACCTCGGATAGTGAGGATTACACACCGGCTGACATGATAGCATAGGCGAAATCTTTCCCGGCGATCAAGAGTGTTGGCATGAGAAACGAGCTTCGCAGCCCCGATAGCGCTTCCACCCTCGTCAAGAAGACCTATAACTGGGAGTACTGGTACCAGCACATGGTCGAGAATGCCAATCAGATCCATGATGCTAATCCCGACCTTTTGATTTACTTTTCGGGTCTCGATTATGATACGCGACTGGGGCCCATTCCCACCGGCCAAGATCTAGGGAATGGTACTACTTTCCGCAAGGCCGACTTCGACTACGCGGATAAGATTGTGCTGGAATTGCACAACTATGACCGCACCGCAACAAGCTGTGACGCTCTCAAGTCCGGCCTATGGGCCGCTGGTTTTAATGCCCTCGACACTCAGAATTCGAGTATCTTGAACACCCTACCGGTACAGATGACCGAATTCGGATTCCCACAAGATAGCACGACCCACAATGGCGTTTACGCCTCCTGTCTGAGGGAATGGTTGCCGAGTCTACAGGCGGGATGGATGGTCTGGGTGGTGGCAGGAAGTTACTATATTCGAAAGGGGGTACAGGATGACGATGAGCTATGGGGTGAGTCGCCTTCTATAAAGCTAACTTGACAATAGCTGCTGATCATATTCTTAGGACTCCTGGATCATACGTGGTCGGACTGGCGGTCCTCTGAAGCAATTGATGACGGGTTGATTCCCATGGTTAAGGCCACATTATAGATGGGAAGCTGAACTTGAATAAGGCTCATCACAAGTGAACACATTATAGTGTCGATAGCACTTCGTAGCTCGAGTAAATACATACACACACAATATGGCGATAGGGTTGTGTTGCATATTCAAAAGGGGTTTTATGTAACTTCGTTCGTAGCGCAGACTTTTCGTAAAGCACCGAGATCAGAAACTATTGCTCTGCTATTCTAGACCCCAACCCCCCACTGTAGCATACAGACCACACTAGTTCGACACATGCCCCTGACTGCGCTCCGGCTCTCACCCCGCATCATGGTTGGAAAGGATCATAAAATTGTCCAATGGTAAAAATTGCCGAGGTGGAACCAATCCTGGGTCATAATGCGGAGACTGAGAAGTATGGCCTCCTGTTAGTGGAATTTGCTTTAGATCGAACTACCCCAGTCAGCATTATGTCATAAGGTACTATAGCTTCTGCTTATCCTGAACGAAGGGAAATTTGTCTAATTAACCCCGGCGGAGACCCCAGCAGCAGTACAAAAGATTTTACTTCGGGGTGAGACCCGGTGGACTCTAGTTCCACTTCTGCATTGTTTCTAAAACCCCATCATACATAGAAGATGGCGTATGTTCTGCCATTGCTTCTCTCCTTCCCTGTGGCTTTTGCCTCATCGGTGTCCACCATTAGCATACCCTTGAACAGCTCACAAAGGGTCTTGAGAGGTGATTTATATGGTTATTCAATTGAACCATCTTCCGCTACGCCCTACCTCCAAAGTGATCTAGCATCAAAGGTGCTGGGATACGTTGCTGAGATAGCTGGCGTTGCCCCTCCAATCCGAATTGGCGGGAACATAGCAGACCAAACCGTGTTCGACGAAACATTGAAAGAGCCCGCGCAGGCTTTTCCGAATGAGACTACTGTAGAAGTGCTACGGATCAAAGAAGATTGGTTCGACGGGTGGAAAGAATATTTCCCGCGCGGAACAAACATCCTTTACACCCTCAATCTGCGCAATGAGACAGACTCATGGGCCACCGCGATGCAAGAGGCTAAGGCAGCGATGAGCGTGCTCGGCGAATCTCTATCCCACTTCGAACTTGGAAATGAAATCGACCACTACATCAATAAAGGCTGGCGGGGGGCCGATTGGGGTGTCAAAAAATACACACAGCAGTGGCGTCGTCTAACGAGCCAAATCCTGTCCTCCGGATTCTACAAGAATGCCACCCACAAGCCACTCTTTCAAGCCGCAGTATTCGCCGATCCACCCATGGTTCCGGATCAACAGGACGAGATAGACGACTTCGATATTGTCAACGTCACCCGCGCCGGGCTCGTTGATCCCAAGATCATTGAGAGCTATGCGGTACATCTCTATCCCCAGTCCACCTGTGATGCAGTACGCCGAGCTCGTCTTTCTCTCAACCTGCTTTCGAATCACAACGTCATATGGAGAAACCTTTCTCAATATATTCCGCAAGAAGCAGCAGCTCGCGCAGCGGGAAGTAGACTTGTTCTGGGAGAAACGAATTCCGCCTCATGTAGTGGAAGAAGCGGGATCAGCGACACCTTCGGCGCCGCTCTGTGGTCCACTGATTATGTCTTGACCGCAGCCAGCCTCGGCATCGAGCAGGTCTACTTTCACCTCGGTCATCAGAGTGAATATTCAGGATTCACGCCCTCCCCGTATACATATAAAGGCGAGAACCTAACGGCGGGCGTCCGAGCCAACTTCTTTTCGCATCTGTTCCTTGCTCATGTCGTCGCAAAGAAGAAGCAAGACCCGTTGACGATTACGGCGTTACCGGCTGCAAATGCTTCCGACTTCAGTGGCTATGCAATCTTCGGGAACAAGGGGCGGCCCGATCTGGAGAAATTGGTTTTCATCGACCTTGGCGTCTGGAATTCAACCTCTGGAGTACACAATCCGTCCACTTTATCGGCGACAGATTCTAATTCCACCTCGCCGGGTCAACGACCGCGACGGACTGTGCAGGTGCAGACGACGTGGAGGTCCGGAACTCAGGTGGAGATTTTGCGGTTGCAGGGCCCGGGAACTAATGCAAAGAGCGGCGTGACGGTGTCGGGCATCGGAATAGATCCAGTCACGGGCGACCTGATCGGCCAGCGAGTAACTGAGCAGGGGTCAGTCGGTCATGGTGGCGTCCTGAGCTTTGAGCTTGTCCAGGCGGAGGGCGTTTTGATACAGGTCTCGTAAGTGAGAAGTGGGGACAGACCTGCGAGAACTGGCTGAGAGACTGCGTCGTGCTACATCCAAGCTGACTTGCATGCATAGTGCAGCAAGGAGAGGTGGGGAGAAGGAATGATAGTCCTAGTAGCGACCATACAAATAAGAGTTGTCACCTCGCTGTGAATTGATGCGCGCGACCCTCTATGACTGGCCATATATGCAACCACAGGAGTGGTAAGACGCGATCTAGCTAGGCCAAATCATGGTGTTGCAGGGCCAACGGGAATCTTATAAGCCTTGCATTGATCTAAGACAATTTACTTCGTAGAAAACGCGATCTTAAATCCCAACGGGCCATGGTGATAAAATGACATCCGAAAACGATCAACCACCTCATGGCTTGCCAACCTCAATTCACAAGACGGCGTTGGTGGTATCGGGCCAGCAATCCGCAATCATTCCATCATCCTGAATAGAAACAACAACGGAGCTCTCTCTCCAGGATAGGTTTTGCAGGCCTATAGCCCTTTTGCACGGTTTGGTCGAGGCCATAATGCTGGATGAGGGTATCGAGAACGACTTGGGCCTTTCGGTTTTATTGGGGAGTTCGCAAAATGTATAGAGAGACATCTAACACAGATTCTAAGGATTAGTAAGAGAGAAAACTATAAATTGGCTAGCCTTTCCAGGCGCACGTTTTGAAAAGAGATTAGAATGTATTAGGCAGTGCGGCATGGCTTTACTCTAGGTGCATTACTTAAAGACTTGTCACCTGGAGAAAAAGAAGACTCTGCCAGATGAATGACCAAGAGCGAGAGCTCCGCTTTTACTGCAAAGCAAATGGGGCGAGAGCCCTGTGGGAGCCGTAATATCCTTTCACCCTGAAAACAAAGCCACCGGTATTCCAGTACTGATGCCCCAACCCTGGCTGATGGCCAAACCAACTAGGGTGACCCTCAAGGGTGACCCTAGTTGGGTATGATGCAGCTCGGCTGTGCTAAGATTCCATAGCCAGACGGTCTTGTCACTAGAGCCCAATGCCCGTAGTTGACCGTCAGGTGAGAAGATCACCGACCGAACCTGATCAGAATGACCCTCAAGGCTGCCATTTATACGGAGAATGTTCCTAGTACTAATTGATATATTTACGTATGATGAATGTCTTACTAGTATATCTCTCCTAAGAATAAATCGATTCGACGATATACCGTCGCAATGTCACACCTGTTGAATTGCCTACAAACAAATTCTTATAACTGTTGTGAAAGACGCAATTTCCTCCACTACGACGCGAGTGTTTCTCGATCCGGTTGAAGAGTAACAGCCAAAGGTGCATCGTCCGCCTTAGGCAGAAGAATCACTAATTGCTCTAGGCGTCACAATTGCAAAAGCAGGGTCAGGTGCAGTGAGCAGTGACGCCAACGTCCCCCAGCATTGTACATCCCCGGTCGTGGTTAGGCCGTCTAGGTTCTTGCGGTCTCCAGCGATCAAAGCAGCCAGATCTTTATGCGTCAACCAAATGGTCAAAGATGAATCTGTTGCATTCGATGGCTCCTGGTAATCAACCTCATGGCCAGTCACGGCGCCGTTGCTCAAGTTCAAATGCCATGCCTGGCCAATATCCGTAATCATGAAGTCAATCGTGAACGACTTACCCCATGCTTTCGGTCCATCAACGCGGATAGCAATAGTGTCAAACAGTTGCTCCAGGTCAAGGGCCATCAATGTGTCGGCTGACATGACTAGTTGAGAACCCTGGGGGCGGTTCTGGGGATGCAGCTCACGGGCCCCCGTAAGATAAAAGTTGCGCCAGACACCGTTTTCAGCACCATAGCCCAATTTACGATATACCGATGCGAGCTCATTTCTAGCCTGGTCATTATTTTGGTCCGCGTAGACGGCATGATCCAGGAGAGTTGCGGCGAAGCGAAGATCTCCCCCATCGCTGAACTCTTTGGCCAAGTCAATTACCTTCTCTATTCCGCCCATGCATTGCACGTAACGCTTTGCTGATGCCACGGGCGGGTGTTCCCATAGGTGAGCGGGGTTCCCGTCGAACCAGCCCATGTAGCGATTGTAAATTGCCTTCACGTTATGACTGATTGAGCCGTAGTAGCCGCGTGCACTCCAAGTGTTGTTCAAGGACGGAGGCAGAGTAAAATGTTCAGCGATTTCCAGGCCGGTTTGGCCAGTGTTGAGAAGGCGTAGAGTTTCATTGTGTAGATAGGCGTATAGATCACGCTGCTTGGTGAGGAACTCATCGACGTTCTTGTTGTCCCATGTAGGCCAATGGTGGCTAGAGAAGACAACATGGGCGTCCTTCCCATAACGAACGATAGCCTCGTCTAAATATTTGGCCCAAACTCGGGCGTCACGTACCAGAGCTCCTCTCAGGGTTTGAATGTTATGAAGAGTGTGAGAAGCATTTTCAGCCATACAGAGAGCGCTATACTGAGGGAACCACATGTTCATTTCCGCGGGTGCCTCGGTCCCCGGGGTTAACTGAAATTCAATTTCAAGATCATCGTCTACGAAGATCTTCTCTCCCGTACGTCTAATATTCTTCGTAGGGGGAATTAATCCCGATACGCCGGTTGACGTAGTGAGACCTAAGCCGCAGCCGATTTGGCCGTCACGATGCCGTGGCAAGGACTCGCCATACATGTAAACCGACCGACGGCCCATGGCGTTGCCAGCGTAGACGTTCTCGCTTACAGCATGTTCCAAGAAACCATCAGGGGCATACACCTCCAGACCCTCACCGGCAGCGTCTGCAATGGCTTGGGCTCCGCCAAAATGGTCCACGTGGGAGTGAGTGTAGATCAGGGCTTTGATAGTCCTGCCCGGAAACTGGCCTTGGTACAGCCCAAGGGCCTTCCTGGCAGTCTCAACAGAGATCAGTGGATCAATGACGGCTACTCCGTTGGTATTGCGACACTCGACGAAAGTGACGTTGGAGAGATCCAGTCCGCGAACCTGGTAAATTCCAGGCTGAACTCTGAAGAGGCCTTGCTTCTGGCAGAGCTGAGACTGTCTCCAAAGCGATGGGTTTGCGATATTGGGAGGGTAATCTTTTGTTAAGAAGCCAAACGAGTCGTTGTCCCAAATGACTTTTGTCTGGTCGGTGTCCGAGTAGACCACACATGGCTCTAGGCTGGTGATCAATCCCCGCGAGGCATTAGTCTCGTCGGTAGGATCCTCTGACGGATAGGTTGTTAGAGGCATGATGACAAGCAGCTAGAACTGGAACAAAAAAGTAGAAATGTATCAAGAGGTCAAATACGATCCTTGACAAGGTTTGATGTTCAGAACTGGCTGCTGGCGATAGATATGTCTCTCCTAACCGTCCTTTATAGCCGAAATCCCCTCATCTGCTGGTCTTGCTTGGAGATGGGACCCTTGTGCAGAGGAGCTCACCCTTCGGCGAAGTAGAAGAGTGGGCAACGCGTTTAGCTGTAGCTGAGGTCCTCGAATACCCCGACAATAAAAAAGAATACGTAGCTGCATCCCTGCAAGCCAAATCAAAGTGCTTCAACTAGGTAACCCGGCATACGCTGCGGGGTAAAGTTCACTGAGCCAACCATTCCGTGCGAGAACCAGAAAAATGCATAGTAGTTGAGTCAGACTATGCTGTTGGCGGGGAGCGACGTCTCATTTGCCTTTCGTCCCGACCCAAAATAATTACCCCTCCTCGTAGTTCATAATTGGCAGTGAGAAGGACACACACATTGGTCTAATCTGCCCGTCCTCGCGTAGATTGGATGCCTTATGTGCTTGCATCGTCTCTGTTGTCGCTTAGGGCCACTCAAATGGAATTCACACAAATCTCCGGCTGAGTCTCCCTGGACCTGTAAAGGGCGGAGATGAAAGTATGTTCCGCAGGTATCTTTTATTGGCTGAAACAATACCATTGTAGGTGCAGCCGGGCAAGTCTCGAACCGTATGTACTCTTGCGATACATGCAGAGGCGCTTCTTCGTACGCCGTGTCACATTATCCGGAGGCCGAGATAGATCTTTGACCCTCCCCCTATCATCCCAAATCTGAGTTCCTCTAGGACAGGGCTCCGAACGACTCACCTCAGCTGGTCCCAGAAACGCAGTTAAACGAACATCGAGGTGGCAACGTCATCTAGGATCGAGTCCACGGTTACCTTGGCAGGCAGAGTCGGAGTGAGGCTGCAGGAATGCCGCATTAGTATATCCGGTAACACTTTCCAGCGCCACTGTCTATCGCGGACTCTATTGGATCATAGACAGAGCTGAACCACCCCCAACATTTGCATGTTGCATCTCGACGTCGAATGACCACTGGGGACGAGTAGGGGCGATGTTACCATGAACGCAGCTACGTTTCACACTCCGTGCAACCACCCCCCCTCTTTGATGTTACGTGGCACAGCTCCTCGAGCTCCGCTGGCGTTGAATCTCCGCCCATATACGAAGCCTCGCAATACATGCTGCCTCTGATTTGCGTTTTACTGGTTTCCTGGATTTCGATGCCCACCTCCTTCCCCCAACAACCCGCTTCACCGTGCACTCCTTATCCGTGTCGGACGTTATTACCGGTGGATTAGGCAATCGTACTATTATAGCTGCTCAAGCAATTGGGAGATGTGGGTGTGCTACCTGGCAGGCCGGTCTTGCCATTCAGAAGAATTCCTCCGTAGTGATGGGTACAGCTAGCCGGACGGACATAGGACTACTAGTGTGTACGCCCCCAGTCGAGAATTCCAAGTTTGTCCCGAAAGGTTAGCTGATATGAGTGGGTCTCAGAATGATGAGAAAGAGCTTCACGATGCGTATCGCAGTTGTACCTTGGTGCCTTTATGGTGCGATGACGTATACGCTTAGCATGTACTCCAAATCAGAATTAGTAGGCGTTAAATACGACCGCAGCCATTTCAGACCTGGCTTGGGGCATAGCTCCGAATGTTCAGTATCCGGCCTGGCACGAAGTGTGTGGGGTGTGTATTGAGCCGCCAGCTCTTGCCAGCTCTTGCCAGGTAACCCTGCCCGGGGCTTCGGATAGGACGTCACCTAAGTCGGTTTGATTGCTATTGTCTCGTGGCCGTCATGACGTGAAGGCAACAATGAGTTGGAGACGTGAACAGCAGGCCTCCGGGGCGCGGGATACGTCAGGGTTGAGTAGCTTCTAGGGGAAAGACCCTTGTAACGTTGAACTCCTTGAATGTGCACGGAATCTGCCGCCGGACGCCGGAAGGTGCGTACCCTGCGAGGGTGTGAACCGGCTGCGGACCTGTTGCATAACCGCACGACGTGAATATCCAGATGACCGTATACCGAAAGGACACTAAGCCTGAATGAGCGGCTTCAATCTCCGGACACTATCCGGCCCGCGAGCGGCCCGCGACCCTGAATTCAAGGGTAGCTGGGCAGATAGGGATGCTGGCATAGACAGGACTCCCAGAGATCTTGCGAAATCATCGGGAGAGTGTCTTCTGTGTATATACTTCTTCGTGTGTACACGACTGACGGTAGTATCTTGATAACTTGACCGACACTCCAGACACCACCAGGGAATCTCAAGCCACACCCTCAATGCCAGGGGCCTAAACCCGATCAGGAAGGCCGACCAATGGCGGTGAGAGGCCATCTGGTCACGTCTCTTCGTTGTGTTGGCTTTCACTCATTACTCATTGCAATCCAAATCCCGTGGAATCGAATCTCTCCTCACTTCTCCCGCTCCGTAGGGGTAGAGAACACCACCACCACTACCACCACCACCCCCCCTATCACCACCCCCATCGCCGCAACATCCATTTCAGTCACCCCTGAGATCGTTATTCGCAGACCGAAAGACCCGGGGATTATGACTCTGACCTTCTCAGGGCTCTCCCGGAGGGCCCTCAAGCCGTATGTGGCCGAGTTCCTCGGCACGGCGTTGCTCATCGTGATTGGAGACGGTGTCGTCGCACAATGCCTGCTCTCGGATTATCAGTATGGCACCTGGCTGTCGATCAACCTCGCCTGGGCAGCTGCCGTCTGCCTTTCGGGGTATTTTGCTGATCCCGGCCCGGATATCAACCCCGCCGTCACCATCTGCACGGCCCTCGTTCGCCCCCGTCCGGGACAGTGGAGAAAGGTGCCGGGCCAGTTGGTCGCCCAGTTCCTGGGTGGCTTTGTCGGTGCGGCTCTCGTGTATATTACCTATCGGTCGGCGATCAAGGCCTGGGACCCCGAGTATAGCATTCCCGGTGGATCGATCCTGAGTCCGACGGGACACCATTCGGCAGGTATCTTCGCAACCTATCCCGCCAGCGTTTTCGAGTCGAACTGGGAGGCCGCCTTTTCCGAACTCCTCGGCTCGGCCGTCCTCATGTTCGGAGCGCTTTGTATCTCGGACCCTGCAAATGCCGCCCGAGTGCAGCCGCCCCAACTCTTCATGTTTCTCCTCCTTCTGGCCATTGGCGCCGCATTGGGTTGGCAAACAGGATATGTATGTGATCAGTGAAACGGAACAGAGCAACACTTGCTTTCTGACGCGTGGATTCCCTATAGGCTATTAACCCCGCGAGAGACTTCGGCCCCAGACTATTCTCCGCCATCATTTACGGCCGAGAAGTCTTCACCGCGGCCAACTACTACTTCGTCGTCCCAATCTTCGCCCCGATTGTCGGCTGTCTCGTGGGAGCGACCGCCTACGATGCGCTCCTCTACGAGGGAGACGGCTCTCGCATTACTGACGCGTTCGACAAAATGGAGGATCGTGATGGACGTCTGCGACTGGATTAAGCCATGTCGATAACGGACGACCGATGTTCGATAACGACCTGGGCACACGGAACCCTGTCCTGGGCGTGGCTTTGCTGTCGCTCGAATACACTCCTCGGCACAGCGTTGATCGGTTACATTTATGATGATACATGACGGTGAATGATAGAGTATGCGATTCAGACGACTACATCCATGGTGGTCCCTATGTACATACGTATAATGCTATAGAATGGAGGCCTTGTATTTAGAAAGAGGTTAATTTTTACCCTGATTTCGTTGTTTGCCGTTTCCTTAGCCCCGGAACGTTTCCTTTCTCATGCACGGTCATAAATACATTATGTGAATGATCTCATGGTGAATTGCTACACTCACCTTTTCCACATTTATCCCTCATTAGTACACGATTGGAACGGGAAGAAAGGATCGCCGTATCTCTGATGCAATAGATGTGATTAAGTCACTAGTGTGCGAGATGCGTCGCATGTGCTTGCCTTCGAATATCCAAGGTGGATATGGGTTGTCCGCTGTGTCTCGCGACAATCAGTCTCAGCAAAGGTCCTGGCGGAGAACAGGTTATAGTCAGCATGACTACGAAGCCGATCATGAAAGAATGAAGGGACCATACCCGCTTCGGATCCGCATCCAAAGCGAGACGGGAATAGGTTTAACACAGACTTTATGAATGGTAACGACCCAGCCATTGTAGCATGGAGAGAACGCGACCCGGTGATTCTCGATGCGGATCAACTAGAGGTCTCCTTTGCAACCTTGAAACACTTGGTTGACATTCCCCTTAAACTAAACTCAGGACTACACACCCTAGAGCACCGGGCTCTCATGGGGCCTATCCGAGCGTTCTTCAATAAATCGTGGAAACCACGAGAGCAAGCCGCACCTCTGTCGTCCGCTAAACTATAGACTGCCCGCCAACCAGCAGGCCAACCTGTATTCCGGGCTCTTAGGCCTCCGTCGACTTCTTGCCATAAAAAATGGACACCTGCATAGACGGCAAAGGATTACGACTATCGGTCCTTCTCTGACTCTGCAGAGAAGATTGCTCGGTCTGGCCTTTTCCACGGAGAGAAAAGTGGTGATGGTTATGCGCGGCCAATATTACCCGCAACCCTCGCAATATATGGCTGCTGCGATGGCCGTTGACGGGTACAGTCAACCGCAGGTTCAGGTTGCGATAAAGAAGCCACTCAAGCACCGCATGGGAGATACGGTCACGTCCTCCTATGTGAATGCAGCGAAGACTCGCAGTATACTCGCTCCGTCGCGGGTATGGGGTCCATTTTCGGTATAAAAGATACCGATGGTCTAGGGCTAACTACTGGTGGACATAATACTACTCATACCCCGCACACGCTACCCCAGACTCCAATTCCCGACAGGTGGATGGAAGCATCTGATGCAGATAGAGATTCCTCAGTACGATTTCTCCGGCGGAGGACCGTTCCTGCAGGATGTGTGCAGAGGTCCGACTTATGCAGCCTATTGAAACATTTCGCGGGGCATTAATGAGAAACCGAATTGCGATGCGGGCATGAAGAACACGTAGATATAATGTACCACGGTGCTCAGCATTAGTGCATGAACAGCAATGCTATTGATTTCGGATTTCGTTAGAATACCAAGGTTTCTCAATTTCCAATGGCTCGCTTGCTCGTTACTGCCTACACCCTGGGTCTTGTCGCCTCGGCGTCAGGATTAAGTTTCCATGTACCGGCCACACCACCTTCGAACGCAAGCGGGCAGCTTGACAATGCCCCCGTTGGCCTCTCGTGAGTAGCACATATCTTCTTCTGGAAATGAAAGTGCTGAGTTCGAACGAAGGTTGGAGTTTTTCACGTTTCCAGCATACATGAACGATGTTGCTGCAACCAAGACGTGTCTGCAGAACTTGAAAGACGTGAGTGGCACATGGCCACCGCTACGCATTGGGGGAACGACACAGTACGTTGATTCCCGATATTTTTACAACGTGTGCTAACTTGGCTCCAGGGACCGGGCGACGTATGACGCCTCTTCCAGCAGCGCGGTCACATACACGGTATCGAACCCAGCAGATGCGCCGGCTTCGCTTACCTTCGGCCCACCTTTCATGTCCCTAGCCGCCGAATATGGAGGCAAGGTCATCGTGGGTCTCAATCGCCGTCTGAATAGCTTGTCCAATACGATTGCGGCTGCCATTCTCGCCAAAAATACAATCGGTAACCTGTACTCGATCGAGCTTGGGAACGAACCAAACTGTAAGCCTCGGCATGAACTTTAGCATCGAGGATCCAGCTGATATACCTTGTGTGTAGTCTTCTCTAGCAGCGATCCGATTGCAAACGGTGGGTCATGGAGCGCTTCCGCTGACTATGCATCGCAAGTAGCCTGGCAAGATGCAGTCTGCGGAAATCTATCTGCAACTGATATCATCTCAGCCGGTGTTTATTTTGGCACCTCGCCTATGGGTATTGCAGGTCTTACTGCCGTTGAAGGAGACGCGAATAAATATGTCAAGGACTACTGTTCCCACAACTACCCCCAGTCTCCGAACACGGCGGATCTAGCGGGTCTCATGGGTCATAGTAAAATTGCGACTCAGATCCAGCCATTTGCCGCAGAAGTATCGGCTGCAGCTGCCAAAGGGAAGTCACACATCTTCGGTGAGACGGAATCAGGTATGTGGACTCTGTCGCTACCGTTGCAATCGGTCACCAACTAGCTCCATAGCCACGCAGGGAGGCGGTGGGATTAGTCCGACATTTGGTGCTGGTCTATGGATCCTTGACTATGTCATGCAGACCCTTCTCATGGGCACAAAGGTACATACATGCATGGTTCCCTATCGCGCGTCAGGAAATACTGACTGACTGGATGCACAACACAGGCTCTATATTTCCACCAGGGTACTATCGGCAACTGTAAGCAATCAAACCCGTGGATAGAAGAAAAATGAAGCTCACTCATCAGGTCCATACTGCTGGTGGGGACGCTACAACATGGGCTCTCCTTATTACGGCGCCTACTTTGCGACCATGGCTCTGGCCAACGCCGACCAAATCGCTCCATTGGATGATCAGACCACCGCTTATGCGGCGTACGCCATTTACAAAGACGGAACGGCGTCCAAAGTCCTCTTATACAATTCGGACTACTACGCCAGCGGGACACGATCATCGCAGATCTTCACTCTGGGCGGGCTGTCTTCTTCCAGCGTTACAGCCAAGCGGCTGACGGCCCCATACTCTACCTCCAGGGTCGACCGAGGACAGGACCCCACGGTAGCCGGTCAAAAGTTTGCAAACGGAACTTGTACCATCCAAGGAACTGAAGTGGTGGAAACAACAACTGTTTCCTCCGGACAAGCCACCTTCACTCTGGCAGCGTCTGAAGCTTTGCTTGTTTACCTGTAGGGGCCTAAATGACTGGACTTGAATTGGTATGTTATGGTAGGCGCGAGGCAACTTAACATATGATTAGATTGCACGCCCGTCATGTACATAAGGATCTAGCTAGTGTAGGTACGGCAATCCACGGTAAACCATGCCGGATAAATAGAACATTTACCCCTAATGATACCCCTCATGCACTGGAAACGCGCGGCTTCGACTTAAGCATTAGCTCAATCGCAGCCCTGTTTTCCTGTTCTTCCCCGGCCAATATAAGCGCGTACTCGGGGTGAGCTATCCCGAGCTTCATGACCTCCCTGTCATCAAGCTTTGACCGAGAAGCTTTTCCCTCGGCCAGAGGCCACTGCCCCCACCGGAGGTTCTGATCCTTCCCCAGCCTAGGATGTCAAGCCATAAGCCGATAATCTTGGGTCAATAGCCGACTGTGGGTGGAGACCGGGTAAGGGTGCCACGATCGTCCGTTCGGGGTATTCTGGGGTCTCCGCAGAGACCCACCGATGAACGAGCGAACACCACCCGTGGCAATATATACAAGAGTGGCCTTGGCTGAAGACGCTATCCAGTGCATTTGTGTAGTTGATTGTGAATGAGCAAGATTCTAGAGCAATAATATTACCTGAACATCAGTATGGCCACCCCCCACGCCCCGCATGATATTGCTGTAGTGGAGTCAAAGGGCAGGCAAGAGGCCGTCGAACAGCCTACGGCTGAAGAGGAAGAGCGCATGATGGCTAAGGGCAGTGCCCCGGTAATGCGATCCAAGATCGATGATCTCTCTGTGTGGCAGACGGTGAGGAGATATAAGGTTATCTCGGTCGTTGCGATGGCAGCAGCGTTCAGCGCCGCGCTGGATGGTTACCGTATGGTGCTCCTTGATCTTACATGCCCGAATCCCAAACAGTGATACTAACGAAGGATGTGTTCTCTAAGAAATCAATCTCAATGGTGGTGTTATCTCTAACAAGGGATTCATTCGGCAGATGGCCAAGCCTGGGACAAAGATAATAGAAGGCAAATATGTATCAGCCTGGGGTGGCATTCAATCGGCTGGTCAGACCATCGGCCAAATTGTACGGACACCCACTCGCGGAGTCATAGACTGTTTGCTAACATCTCCTCTCATGACAGCTCCTTCAGTATGCTACGGAGTCGTTTGGCCGAAAGGTGGCATTCTACATCATTTGGGTCGTACTTGTCGTGGTGAGAATTTGCCTTTTCTAACCACACCCAATGATCTTCGTTCGAGGCCGGCCGACGGATCTGAAACTAATAGAATTCTTCTCAAACAGAGTATCTTTATTGAATCCTTTGCCACTCACTGGGATCATTGGCTTGTGGCGAAGCTTTTTTCTGGCATGGGAGTTGGCATGCTGCAATCGACGTTGCCTCTCTATTTGTCCGAGATAGCTCCCACGCAACTGAGGGGCTTTTTCATCAATGCGTACAGCTTGTAAGGATCTGCTGTTTACTTTCCGATGGCCAAGTCATCGCTGACCTAATCATCGTGTAGCTGGTTTGTTCTAGGGCAAATATTCGCTTCGGTAGCCCTCAATCGTCTGAACGCAGCCAAGCCTTTAGATTTCCGGACTCCTATTTATACACAGGTGAGTGCATGACCTAAAGCACTCCAGCCTGGTTACGGCAGCCGTACTAACTAGCTAATCCTAGTGGGCCATGGTAGGGGTAACTATCATTATCTTTATCCTCGTCCCGGAAACGCCCTGGTGGCTTGTCAGTAAAGGCAAGCTCGACCATGCATCCAAGGTCCTTCAGAGATATAACGGTCAGGTTGAGGGTTATGATGTCGCGGAACAAATCGTGAGCGTCCCTCTCTTCTTCAATTCTCCGCCACTCTTCCTATCCTCGGCCCATTGACATGCAATTTCAATAAAAGGAGATTATGAGCGCCACAGTCGTAGAGGAGCGCCGGATTGCAGAGAGAGATTCACAGGAAGGACCATGGGCGGTCTTTCAAGGTCGGAATTTGATCCGATTTCTTATCGCCGGGTGGCCAAAGATTACCCAGCAGTTCGTCGGCTTGTCTGTGTTTAACTCTTACGCTACCTATTTCTGTAAGTCAACGCATCTTGCTCCAGACTCCCTCTTCTTTCTGTGCTTAGGTTCCATCGCAGTCCAATATGCAGGCAACAAAGACCCTTTTCTCGTTACTGTTATTCTGTCCTGCGTTCAACTTCTATCCATGATTGTCACCGTCCTTCTCACCGATCAAGTGGGTCGTCGCCCATTAACCGTCTATCCTTACGGTGTAACGGCTCTGTCCCTCCTGTGTTTAGGCATAATCGGGTGTTTCGACTACACCCAGAAGGCGACGAGCTCCCTGTTGGTAAGTCCACCAGACGAAACAAACTCTCATCAGAAACAACCAACACTGAATGCAGATCTTCTTCGCCTGTCTCGCTACCTTCACCACTACCGGTGCCTCGGCAATCGGATACGCTTATGCGGCAGAGATTCCCCAGCAGCGCTTGCGTGCTCAGACGGCGGGCTGGTCCCTCGCACTATCTAACATGGTTGCAATTATGTTCAGCTTCTGCACGCCTCTGATGATCAACCAAGGCCCCGCAAAATGGGGTGTTAAGACGGGGTTTTTGTGGGTCTTCTCTTCACAATTGCTGCAGCAGATATAGCTTGTTCACCGCTGACATAGGACATGAAAACACAGCTTCGCAGGGACTGGAGCAGTTGCAGTCGTCATCGCGTGGTTTATCCTCCCGGAGGTTACACGTCGGACTCCTGCTGAAATCGATGAGATGTAAGCTGTGGAGCATTCCATTGCCTGGGATTGCTTTTT
The DNA here is from genome assembly GCA_001696595.2 of Aspergillus hancockii. Taxonomy (NCBI): domain Eukaryota; kingdom Fungi; phylum Ascomycota; class Eurotiomycetes; order Eurotiales; family Aspergillaceae; genus Aspergillus; species Aspergillus hancockii. The sequence continues at coordinate 95,623 of MBFL02000028.1, forward strand.
ATCCTAATGCTAGGGTGATGCTGACCTTCTCGTGTGCAACTTAATAGGTTCGAAAAGAGGGTGAATCTTCGCAAGTTCAGGCAGTATGTCACTGAGGTTCAGCTTCATGCTGCTAAGCAACATGAGATGAAAACGCAATCCAGCACGGCTTAAGTCACATTGGGATAGGCGACGACCTCTTATCTCTTAAGACGTGTCACGCTTCTGTAGTTTGTATATAAAGTGTATGGTGGTGGTGGGATTATGTTTCCAGTATAGCACGACACATTCGAGACTTCATCTTGCCCGAGTCGTCGGATTTTGCAGCCACTCAGGATAACTAGTTGTACATTCATCTCAGCGAAACTGACTGCTATTAACCAAAGTTCGTATGGCGTGCTGGCTATTGTTCTGCTTCCTAGCGAGCTTCAGGAATATATTTTTACGGCTTATGAGTGTCAATCGCGTATCTAAATTAGTGCAGGAATGAAACAACAGTACCCATATTTAATAATTGCTTATATAGATCATTGCATTTATTATCGGAACAGATATCAAGGCAAGGGTTGTCATTAATGAAGCTTAGTGCCACTCTAGTTCAAGCCCATAGACGTGCGGCATGGCCCGTATTCTTATAATAGTATTTGTTCGGCTAGTATGGCTATCTACTTAATTGTATTTACCCTGTATACACTATGGTGCGCTGTAGGCCAGCGTCAGAAAGCCCACAAGACCATGCTCTTCCTCACTTCCACCTGGTAGGCAACTAACGACTTCTACAGCCTTCTCCAACCGGAGCTCGACACGCTTTTCACCATTCGGCTTGGTGGTCCACGACACTGTCGCGACGTTGTCCCTACCCAAGGCGATCTTCGCCTGTATTCCCTCGCTGAGACCTAGTCGCGGTTTGAAGAGGACTCTCGCGTAACCCGGCGCTAATGGCTGAATTCCAGCCAATTCCATACAATACTCATAAATCGGTACGCTAGACCACGCATGGCAGTCAGACCTCTGTCGTACATCGTCCTCCTCCCACGTAGAAAGGTTATTGGCCAACATATTCCTCCACGGATTCCACTGACGGGGCCAGAAGCTCTCGTACACGTCATCACCGGCAAGCGACAAGGCACGCAGAGCATAGAACTGCATCATATAGGAGCATTTAGAAAAACGTGGGTCAGTGAAGGACTCCGTAAGGAGACGAGCCCAATCGTCTACCGGCGCAGTTCGAGAAAGAACCGCAAACACCTGCGCATGTTGAGAATAGGACAACTCATCCGCAACGTCGGCAGTGGAGTCAGTGAAACAGTGCCCATCGTAGCAGTGCGTTCGAATCGCATGCTGTAAAGCCGACGCTCTGGCTTCGTATTCGTCTGCATAGCCCGGCCGGCCGACATCGCGCACCAACCGAGCGGCCTGCTGTAGGACATATGCGTAGAGCATACTAAAGTAGGTGTGTCGGTTGGATTTTCGACCAGATGTGGGAACGCCTTTGTCCGGGAAGTCGTCGGTTGCACCCCATGTCGAGACCCAGTCGACATACTGCCACACATCATCCGGTAATCCGCTCACCAGACCCAAGTCGTCGATGTGGGAATCAAAGAAGTCGAGCACACCATCAATCCGAGGCAAAAAGGAACGGGCAAACCGTGTGTCGCCGAAAAACAGATGGTGATCGCATACCTGGAGCACCCAGTAGAGGGAAAAGCCAGCGATGAGCTGAGGAACATGCGAGGGGAATCGAGACTGTGTGAGGCCCTCGAAAGTGACTGATGCCGCAAAGTTCGTGATCGCCTGTCGCATCAGCCGGTCGTCTCCGGAGAGGAGGTAATGGAATAGGCCGACCGCGCGGCTGTCGCCAGAGTATCTATGTATAACTATTAGTGCCCCGGTTGACACGAGAGTGCTGGCCCAAACCTACTGAAGTTGTTCGTAGAATGGACAGTCAGAATATCCATCGAACATACAGTTCCGCATGGTTCGGATAGAGACATCCCAGATCTGTCCGCTATGCGTATCCCCGGCCTCATCCCAGCTGGCCTTGACGGCAAGTGGGTAGTTCACCTGCGTGGCTTTCAATGACAGGAATTGCACAGGCTCGTCCCCGACAGTGATCTCTAGACGTACAAGGCGGAACGTCCGGAACCAAAATGGCTCATATACAGTTGCCTGGGTGGCAGGAACATCCAACGTGACCGCATCGTAAGGTCCAATAATGTGGCCGGTTGTCGCGTCTAGCCGATCAGTCTTTCTCCGGAAGAAGGGGTAGGAACGGGGTTCAAGTTCATATCCCTCCGAGTACGTCACCTTCAGTGTGACTTGTGACGAGCTTTTAACGGCTTGGAAGGTCCATCGGAGAAAGGCCGTTGAATGAGTGTCGGACTGTAGTTCCAATGTATGGGATGTGCCCGCTGCAAGGGTTAATGGCTGCGTGTTGGAGAGACAAGAAGCCCACTCATCACTCGGAATGGCACTTTGACAGGCGCGCACTGTATCCACAGCTACCGCGGTTTGCTCCGGCATCGGGATCCCGCGAGGTCGCAGTCGCCAGGGCAGGAGGTCGCCATTCAATGTCTTCATTCCGTAGGCTCTGGGGCTCACTATGGCACTGGGAAAAGTCGGTGCAACTCGTTCATAGATCTAGGAAACATTCAGCGGGGCGCTCTCAATCGCAAAATAAGCACTGCTCTTACATGCAGAAATACATCGTCCACCAGCCCCGTGGGGAACTGTATCCCCTCGTCCACTTGAGCTTTCCATTCCGCACGGGAGTTGAGCTGTATGATGTTACTGCCATCTTCCACACAGCCGACGACGGTCAACCCTGGTAAGGGTGTCCTCTCGAACGGCATGGCACCTCGCGAGGCCGCGAAGTACCGGACCACCACGAATCGGAGCACATTCTGCCCACTAGTGAGATACGGCGAGATATCAAGCGTGTCATAATACCAGATCCAAGGACTACTGCGGGCCGGCCCAACTGCTACTCGAACCTCGTTTATATATAGCTTATAGCGTGTATCTGCGGAGAAATACAACGGAACACATCGCGGACGTTGAGAAAGGCTGATCACGCGGGTGAAATTGACCACCCGACCAGCTGTATTGCTTCGTGATGAATCGACCCAATCCGGTGTCCAGACCCAGTTCGCCTGGAGCTCATTGATAATCTGCGGAGGCTTTTTAGCCGTTCTTTCCGCGATTCAGAGTGATAACGCCTGGCTGGTGTCATACCTTCTGGTCCTCTGCCGTCACTATCGAGGCCATTTTGTTTCAAGCGAGTATCAATTTCTCTGCGTTTCCGCACACCCGTGTAGCCTTGGAAGGTGCAACGCATTTGGGAAAAAAGAATGCCCATGTCGATGGTGAGGGGTTGATGATGTTCGGGCGATATTATCCCGAGACATTTTCTTTCGCGGAGTAATCGCCTTATCGCTGGGATCTACCATTTGATCTAAACTACAAGTCCTTTGATAGCCCTATACTAACCAGAGTGACGATACTCATAACCGTGTCTCCTGTCCTCTGCTAAAAGATCCCTATAAATCATGGCTTTCCACCCATCCATGTATGCTCATTGTGTAAATAAAATACATATTGCCCTTCGCATGTCCGTTATCTTATAAACTTCGGGTTGCTAGAAAGGTTTAATTGGGATTGTGCTGGTGATAGTGATCCAGTCCCAAAGTAAACGACAGCAGGCGCAGAAACAGATGAAGCTGTAGAAAGGACAATATCTAACCGTACCATTATAGAGCACCCTGTGGGATTCTACTCTTCAGTGGTTGAGTTAGACCATGCGTAGTCGACATCGCTAGGGTGGAATTAAAGCCATAGGCCTAGGACCTAGATTCTGTTCAGTAAAGTACAAGTCAGTTCAACGGATTATTCAGACAATTAACATATATCACACCTTGCACATCACCCTGATTCAACATTATAGCGGACCATAGCTTAAAAAGGATTTCTTGTGAGGGCCACATTCCCCTTTATCAAAATTTATTAAATAGCCCCTGGCATTGGAACTATGAGCTCTACTATGTGAATAATCATTTATATAATGTTCTCTTATTAAACTGAATAACTATCATCTTCAATTCAAAGATTGCCGTCCGGGTCTGCAATTTGATTAACCTTGTAGTTAGGAGACCTATTGTTTTGGCTGGAATCTGTCATAACGAAAAACACAAAATGAATATAAGAAGACTACAAGACCCTCAATTATACAAGGGAAAAGAATCTCACATCTAGTACCAGATTTTGGGGACATGGAAACCAAGATATTGCCGTGCTGAGAGAATAACTCAGTCCTTAACAAGCTATGAGAGAAAATAGAAATGGTGACATTGAGTTCGCATCTTCAGGTCCGACGAAACACGATCAAGAAATGTCGTGCTCATTTCAGCCTATAGAAGAATCCTGGGGATTACCGCCTGGATGTTCTTGTCCTTATATACGCCGGGCGTCCAATGCACCTCTCAAAACTTTCTGAAAACCAACCACGTAGTCGGGGGAGAGCATCGTGTAATGTGCTCCGCCAACGTCGTGGAACCTCGGCTCAGACCGCGTGAAGTCCTTCCATTTACTCAGGTGCTCTTCGCGCCATTGCTGCTTTGATGTGGCCACGACTGCCAAGGGAATGCAGTAGAAAACATCAATCCCAGTGATCGATCCTGATGGTTCATAGTCAATCGCCATACTCTGTAGCGCGAACGCCAGGCACGCCCATTTCAGCAGCGCGTTCCTTGAGAGGGCTAACTCTGCTAGCCGTGTTTGCCGTGCGTTCTGGAGCACTATTTCGAGAGTCTCTTCCCTTGGTGTATTGCCAAGTTCCGCCGCTAGCTCTCTTGCACGCTCCTCGCTCATCAAATCGAGAAAATAGGACAGATGGAGGAGACATTCTTTGAAATCAAGCTGGCGCATGCGTGACTTGATATGGGGTGGGAGATTGAAGGAACCGAGAAAGGCCACTTCGTCGCCGTACTGCTCAATCATCTTGCCGACTTCAAAAGCAAGCATTGAACCATACGAGTATCCGGCAAGGGCATACGGCCCATTGGGTTGTTTCTCTTTAATCGCCGCATAGTATGTGTTGACTGCTTCCTCAATACTGGCAAATGGCTTTTCACCTTCATTGAAACCGCGAGCCCGCAAAGCATAGACTGGTCGGTCTCTGATAAATTTCGCCAAGTTTAGAAAGACAAGTACCTCTCCAACCCCCGGGTGGAATAGCCAAAGAGGTGTCTTTTGGCCCTCGCTCTGCAAAATGACAACCGGAGAATACCCCGCCGAGGATTGGAGGCCACGGAGCGCCCTACTGAGACCTCGGACCGTTGGATTCATCATGATAGTCATAATGGGAATCTCCTCGACTCTGTCCAAGTGTTCCTCTAGATTCTTTTTCAATTTGATGAGCTCGATGGAAGTGATCCCCAGTTCAAAGACAGGAGAGTTGACGCTAAACTCTTGCTGACTGAGGCCAATGGAGGCTACCATAATATTAAAGATACGTTGTTCAAACTCGTCCTGTGGTGGCACCCGTGTCAGCTTTCTATATAGTCTCACTACCTCATTGTTGATCTCATTATAATCCCTGTACGCCCCTTGCTCATAGCTCGCCTTAATCTTGCCGCGGGGCAGCTTCCCAAGGGCCGATCTTTGTAATAAAGATCTGTCAAGCGGGATAATCTGTGGTCGTGATCCTGTGGACATCATGACGGTCTTTGCAATTGCGTCAGTCGTTTGTACACGAGCTGACATGTCTTCTGGGGTGTAGTTGGGCAGATAAACCACGCAAATTTCTTCCGTTTCCCCTCCTGGTGGAAAAGAGCAAAAGCAGCAGTTAAAGTTTGGAGTGAGACCAGGAATACCAGATTCATCCAGCGCGGACTCGATCTCTTGCGGGTTATACTTGAGACCGTTGATAATAATCGTATCTTTAACACGGCCAGCCAAAGTAAGATTACCTGATTGATCGATAAATCCCTGGTCTCCTGTTTTGAACCATCCATCATTACTGAAAGCGTCTGCAGTTGCTTTAGGATTGTTGAAGTATTCTTTAAAGACCACCGGCCCTGTCACCTCAAGATCTCCAATTTCCCCTGGCGGGAGGCAATTATTGGTTTCCGAACCAGCAGTCCCGGTAATTCGCATGTTTATACCAGGCATGCAGGAACCCACAGAAGCAAATTCTTGGCTCTTATCAAACTGAGGGCTCTCCTTGTTGAAGATTGCGCCGGCGCAGGTCTCTGTCATTCCAAACCCAGGAACTATGACATTCGATGGCGCGCCGTACCGTCTCAGAACACAGGAAACCTCCTCACAGGTCCGGGTTACATTAGCCTCGCCTCCAGAGGCAACATAAGTTAGGCACCGAAGGTCCCATTGGGGAGTATTATCTCTCTTGTCACTAAGAGCGTTGCGTATTTTTGCTAGAAAGGAGTTTGGAGCAAAGGTCCTAGAGACACGGTGCTTATCGATCAGATTGATGAATTCTGTGGGATTTGTCAACACGTCCGGGCCATGAACGTGAATTTGATCCTTTCGTGCGAGCATTGCCTGGAGATGAATCTCGATAAGGGCGGCAACGTGGCTTAGCACGATCCAGTTAAGAAAGCTCTTCCCTGGTAAAGGGATAACAGACAGCTTTCCTTCAATAGCAGTGAGGATCTGGCCGTGACTGAGGCAGACGGCCTTGGAGTGGCCGGTAGTGCCTGAGGTGAGCATCATCACTGCAGTATCGCTCAAAAGAGAATCTGTGCAAGTCTCCGTCGGTGTGGCTTCCATCATGTCCAACAACTCAACGTTAACGGGGCTGATAGCATCCTGTCCATCAAATTCATGTACAAGGTTTTCCCTAGACAAGGATACCGGGCCCATGAGTGTCTTTGACAGGTGCTCAAGATGTGCCGTTCGTAGAGACGAGCTATTGGGGAGCGCTGTGGACATGACTGGAATGCAGCCTGCCAAAATGGTGGCCCAGAACCAGACGATGTTATCCCAGTGGGAAGTGAAGTGCAAGAGAACACGGCTGCCAGGGCTGAGGCTAGAGGCGAGTCTAGCACGAAGCGCCCAACTGGCACGTTCAGCCTCTTGCAAAAGCTGACGATAGGAATATGTAGCAGGTATATGTGTATTTCCCAGGGGGTAGCAGATGACCTGACCACTGCCGTCCTGGGCTGCCACATCCCTCAGGAGTTGTTGAAGATTCTTGAAGCTCATATTGAAAATGGGTACTGTGATGAGCAGCAAATCTACTGAATAGGGTAGGAATGTACTATGAAAGAAAACATATTTAGTGGAAGATATCCGGCTCTCTCTGTATTCTGTCTATAAAGAGGCGCCAATATATGACCTCCTTTCCTGCGACTATTTTAGATTTGCTTTCTAGAAGCCTACCCTTCCCTCCTATCGGAGCTTAGCGGGCGACGTATGTGCGCATCAGTCAAACTTAAGACCTTGTATGACGTTCATGACTAGGCCACATGAGAACCTCCTTTCCTCACTAGTTAATACTCTCTGTCAATTGACTCATGAACACGTCGAGATTCCAACGCGTCCATGACTCGACATAACTGATAAGAAATGGAAACCAATCACGAATTGATCAAAGATCCGATTTGATCCTGGTCAGAGGCGAGCTCAACTCTGCTGGCCGCGAGTTTGATCTCCTTTCCATGGCTCGGTCGGATGATGTTATGATTATGGGTCCTGTAGCAATTGTTACTAATAGATCAAGACAACTGTAAGCAAGGACAAGATATAGACAGACGGGTACTCCAATCCGCCAATCGGATGCCTTACAATTGAGGTATGTGTCTGTTGCCGCGGATGGGCGAGGGCAATAGAGAGGTAGAAGACTCGGTATATACAGATCGTTATCACCCTCGGCGGCATTCGCCTGGAAGCCCAATGAAGGCATTTCTTCAAAGCTTATATTGCTAAGTTTCAAGTCCGCTCGTAGATTTGGAGAAGATATACGATGTTGGATGTAACCTAGCCAACCATGGCTACCCGTTCTCCACTACAGCTTGTAGATATTGTGGCATGGTACAAGCTTTTGCGGAATCCGCTCTAAATGCAACGCTTTGGCTGTCAAATGATAATCTGTGGGGTTCACCGTGTCAAACCCAATCCATGGGATTCCATGATGCAATAAACTCACTCCAAAACCTTGTTTTACTGCCTGTTCGCCGATTTACCGGAATTGTTATCTGTATGCTAGTCGCGTTGGACGGCCCATTGGGCTGGTGCGAAGTAGCCTTTCACTTGGGTATGGCTGGGTTGAACTTCGGCATGCGGAGTGTATGACGGGCTAATATTCACGTAACTTAGCACGGACTTAATGTACCAACTTTCAGTAAATTTACGGCATATACTGCTGGTGTCCACCTGGAAATAGAGCATGCCCCAGTCCGGAAGAAATTGGTAGCAAAAGATTTTTCAAATAGCGTCTGGATTTGCTTTCATTGGGTTGGCCCAGATGGGCGTGGTGAGAATCTATTTAGTTTTTAATAAGTTGCCCTCGAGCACGGTCAATCCCTGGAGGTGGTGTGACGGAGAATATTGTACCGAGGTTAACTGCAGCGCGCCCTTAGGGTATGCCTGAAAATCTCCTGCGATAAGGAAAAATTGTAAACCTCCGATTCCCTACAATCGTACCAAAGAAAAGGAGGAGGCACACAGCGCGAGACTTGGGTATTGTCGAGTCGCGACCTCTGTTTGCGAAGCCGTGTCTGGTGTGGATATTACCTGGCTATGTTAGCAGGAGCAGGAAGCAGACGAAGAGGCTTTTTATACAATCCTATCTGCGGACATTCAGGGTAAGCTTTTCGTTGATAGTTCAACTATCACTCCGGAAAAGGTAAATGGAATTGCTCAGCCTGTGATGGACATTAAGGGTGAATTTGTGGCAACGCCGGGTATGTAACTTCCGAAGGCTCTGTTGCGTCTAAGGAATCAATAGAAGGTTCAGCTTGTCTCTAATATGTATAGTAATGGGTGAGCATCCGACGGCAATGGAACGGTCATCAATCCCATTACTAGCGGAAAGTCTGAATCTGTGGACCGCATCTGAACGTATATGCAAGGAGTGTAAGAATTAGTCCAAATAGCCCATGATTTACCTATATAGTCCCTGTCTTCAGGGACGGCTATATACTAAAACTTCAACATCTTGATCGGTGCCTCGCGCAGTCTGATTGATCTCAGTGGCAAGGGCCCTGGGCTGCACTGCGATTGAAGCTCATGGGCAACTTTCTCATTATGGGAGGCATGGAGGCTAACAGCTTCGCTGAGAAACGAGGCATTGGAACAGCAAATATGAACAAGCTGATGGCAGCTATGTTTCCCGAACCACCCCATGCGCTCTATAATCATCGAATGTTAAGTGAGGCATACCACTCCGGCGAGGTAAGATCCTGTCTTCTTCTCAAGTACCTAAATCGTCGTGTAACCGGCCGAAACTGAATACAAAAGCCCCTGATGGAGGTATCCAAGGCCCTAGCCTTGACTGGCCATGTGTACTGGCAAAGGAACGTGGTGTCTCAGTGAGTCGACGAGCTTGCACGCGAGTATCTTAAAATTGTGAAAGAGCAGGAAGGACCCGCTGCTGATATTACCCGTATTAATGGAGTCGTGAGATTGGAGACTCGGCTTCCTTTTAGGACATCCATCGTGTAATCCGCGGTTCAGAGACATCTAGCTACGCTTGGAAATGGTAACTGATCTTGTAGGTCTTGAATTGATATGAAATACTCAGCATAATGGCCAGGTTGAATATTTCTCAGCCCATGTATTCAGTACTACATACTGTCAGTACGTCGCTAGTCTATTGGTCTTTCTACTAATACCACAGCAAAGTTCTATCGAAAAGCCGTTTCCCATTTCCATGCTCAATTAGACCCTCCCTCGTATTCAGACTTTTACATTGACCGGCAACGTAGCTACAACGACCAAATGGACTAGAATATATCCACAATATTCATTGTAAATTATTACTAGCCATGAGTTACAGTTATAAAATCAGGATTAGACCTCCATGCCAGCCCAACTTGACTGTAACCACCAGACTTTCATATACACCGCGCATGAATACCCACAACCTTCAATCCTGTGGATCCCAAGAGACGCTCCCAGCGGCTCTGTTCTCTCTTGTGCTCCAAAATTGGACATCATTAGCAAGTCCATGGATATGGCTCTCCAGTGCGCATTTGCGTCTGGAAGCACCATCTTGTCTACTAGAAGAGTTGAATCAGGCCTATTCGCTGCTGATATATGATGGAGAATTATCTCGCATTTGTCATCTGGAAAGTTGCGAAGAACTCCTCAGGTATAGTAAAGCTTTGCCCCTAGCGTGTGTGTCAGTAGGTTGAACATTTGGAACAGTGTATTCATGATAAAAATGACGCACCCTGAATAGGCTGTGGCTCAAACGTATTGTAGCCCATTTTCTCCTCCCCCCCCCCCCCCCCCCCCGGGGGGAGGAGCGGGTAGAGCGCCGTTGATCACTTGCGTGAGGGTGAGGTCCTGTAGTATCAGCCGGCCTCACAGACTGGCGTCCGCAGCTTGTAAACGGACACATTGATAAATGCTACCTCCTCGGACGGCACTTGCTTTTTTTATTTTTTTTTTATTTTGGCAGCAATTCTATGAATGTCCGTGGAACAACCTTGTTGGAGTTGCATGTGGTTGTCCAAGACTGCACGCTTTTTCTGGGAAAGCCTTGAAGTAGGCAAAAAGATCTTGATCCCAGCCGTACACATCTTGCACAGCAAGCTTGGACGGGTCCGTAGGGTTGGCATAATTCGTCTTTGCCAAAAACCTAGGAAGCTCGTTCAAGACTGGGTTCACTAGTTTATGCTGTAATTTATAGGAAGGAAATGATTCAAAACTCCAATCGAGCGACATACTAAGTGTTGACATAGCTCTGGTCGCGCCGAGAGCTCCAAGGCGCGGGCCACATTATTCGCTGCGAAGATGGAACAGTTATGCTCTTCAACCATCTTCATGCTTGCAAGTACCTGCAGCAAACTCCCTTTGATGAGCAGTCAGTATGGCAACCAATCACCAGAGGATGCTTGACAACAGCGATCTGAAGTGTTGGAGATCCGTTCCTATCTTCGCTACATAAAGCTAGAGTGGCTATAACTCGGTCAATTCAGCTCGTTGATCACATAGCAGGGAAAGATGTACAGCACACTATAAGTGATCCTTTCCAGAACATCGCTAGAATTTTCCAGTGTTCAGTAGACCCCGAAGGGAGTCGATAAGCTTCAGTCGCAGCATTTCATCTGCTCCCTGAGCAATATTTACAATAGTTTGGACTATATCATCCATCTGGAGCGAGGTGAGAGAGATGGTGACAAAGGGTCCCAGGATTGTTGTTATGCAAATTAAACAGATCTAAAAAAATATGTAAATGGAGTAAAATAAAAAACCATTCCGTGTATTTTTACAAGAAGAACAGCACCACTGGCAAATACCTCTTGCCTCGCAACTTCGCAATTGTATATCATTGTAGCTAAGCTTTCCAGACCTTGCATGTCCAAAACGCTATGCGGAATCTGGACCCTTCGCTGACTATGGACCGGAGACTCAGGGATGTAACCCAAGAAGAATTATCAAACCCGTTCTTTTAGATTGGGTCATAAATCCAGGGAACCAGCAAGTCGTCCAGCCTGCCTCTTGGGTTCGCACGGGATGAGTCATTCCAGCAGAAAGATATTCCTCGCTTGACTCTTGGAACTTCGAGATTTGTGACACTGAAACTATTTTCAAAGTTGCCAAGTCAATGATATCAATTGTTAGAGTAAAGATCTGTGCATTACCAGCTTTCTCAAGGTGATTCTTAATTCAACCTTATACTTGTCATTGTGACGTGCTCAGGAGGCACCCTGGCCTAGTCGTTGCCCAAAGCATGCATTTCTTGCATCATACATGGGCCGAAAGTTTCATTATGTAGCAAGCAATCTAGCGTAGTACGATCATACAAGAGACATCCTGTATAAGACTCGGCTTCCTTGGTATCACTTACCTAGCCTCGTCCGTTACTCAAAGGATTGACATAAGTCCAGGACAATAAGTTACAGTATCAGTTCTGGAATATACAAGCATTTACGATACCCACGATGGAGGAACTCCTCAACCGAATCAAGGCCATTGCCGACGCCGCCGATGAACATACGCGAAAAAGCCTAGTCACTGCCTTACGCGAGATGTCCATCTCGTTGGAGGACGCAGATGACACCTTGGAGAGAATTGCGGTTGCTGTGTGTAGACCATAGTCCATCCTTAGGAAGGAAGCCATAAAAATTTCGGCTGATGATCACTAGCCACTCGAGCTTGATGGAGCAAAGATGGGCACGGACTTGCGTGTCTTCCAGCTGCTTTCATCCAGTGATTCTCCCCACCATTTGGACAAACTCGCCAAGATTACAGGGGCAGATCCCCATTTGCTTGGTAGGCTAAAGTAACATCACCGTGGCTTAAGTCCAGTCTGATGGCTTCTAGGACGTGTGATGCGTTACCTCTCGAGCATGAAAATGATTCGGCAACTTGGGCCCGACACATTCACTGCTAATAATGTTACTCGCGCGTTGAGCTCCCCAAAAGGCGAGAATTTAGTTGAAGCTCAGTGAGTCACTCCTCACCCGTCGCCAATGTATCTCTCTATATGTACTGATTTTGGTGCCATGTTATAGCTACCAACTAATCACTCCAGTGTTCTACGAGCTACCCAAATTTCTCAAAAAAACTGGCTATGCGGATCCTGCGACTTCTTCCCGGCTCGCCTTTCATGATGCGAAAAACTGGGACGGTGGTGTATTCGAACGTATTAACGCCTTTCCAGAAGAGGGCGCCCTCTTCGACAAGTACATGCAATTTCAACAAAACAATGTAACGAACTGGGCCAATATTTTCAGTCTGGTAGACGGAAAAGCCTCGCCAGATGAGGTCCTGTTTGTGGATGTAGGAGGGGGCATTGGCCATCAGTGTGCCCGACTGCGCGCCCATTATCCAGACCTTCAAGGTCGGGTGGTAGTGCAGGACGTGGAACGTGTGATCGACGCTGCAGTGCCCATTGAAGGGGTGGAGAAAATGGCTCACAACATTTTTGATCCTCAGCCTATAAAAGGTTGGTCCTTGACTACACGAGGGCTTCTGAATTACAGGCCGTTAATTGGTGAATAGGTGCCAAATTTTACTACCTCCGAACAGTGCTTCATGACTGGCCAGACCACAAGTGTCAAGAGATCTTGCAGAATATCATGGCCGCTATGAACTCTGATTCAACAATTTTGATTGATGAATACATCTTGCCGGATACAGACGCCCACTGGCACGCCACCTCTGCAGACATGCTCATGTTAGCAGCCCTTGGTGCTCAAGAGAGGACTTTGGGTCTGTGGCAACAGCTCTTGCGGTCGGTTGGATTGAAAATTATGGATATTAAACCCCACAAGTACGGTGTATACTCTAGCATTATCGTAGCGGTGAAAGCGTCATGAGCAATTGTATGTGCCTCATCGTTCATTCTATGAGCTAGCATGGGCTTCAATTAAGATAGCTGTTCCCAAGTCGTCATATCTGCGTGTTATTTCCAATGACATACATCCGATTTAATTCCATATTAACGGCCGCATTCGGTACAAAACCGGTGAGCGCTTTCCACCGCATCATAGATGATGTAGGTCTCTCTATGACATGTTACGCATTCTGTATACCAGTGCGCCTTGGCTGCTCCTGCGGGATTCGTTTGTCGCGATTGTGCTGATCGGGGTCTGACATGTTGTTTTCTTGGTTCTCAGGCTGTGTCAAATAAGGTATAACACGTCATTAAAAATCATTATCCATCCCGCAAGTAAAACAATACCTTGGTTATGTACAACTGCCCGCCCTCGGGTCGGTAACCTGCAAAGGCATATAAGAGGACGGGAGATTTATCCGGCTTAGTAGATACTCTATCTAAATAGACACAAGTAGAACAATGTACGGAGCTTCCGAATCCTCAAAAAACAGGGAAAAGGAAAGGAGCTCCTTATTCTCAGGAAGCACATCCCAATTTTCATAATCAGTAAAATCAAATAGAGAGTTGAAGTGAAATCAAGTCTAGCACGTCATAAGCAATAACGTAATGGACCACTTCTAGGCCAATGTGAGAAGCTCTCTCGCAAGGTATTTTAACGAAGAAGGTGCGAATTGTAGAGGATTTCCATTTATTGCTCTAACAGCGTTCCTGTGCGGCCAAAGCACCTTGTCAGCCTGCATTATAAAATGGAATCACACCGGTTGGTTGAACTTGCAGCGACAATAAGTACTGCAACAAATAATATCCATGACTATCTGAAGGATCGAAATCTTCCGTACCCGTCGTTTGAGCCCGATGCCCCCATGGAATTGCCTGAAGAGTTAGGCGACGCTGAGAACTCAGTACTAGATGCTATCTGTGAACTGTATGACTTGATTATCAATCCTGTCAGTGCTGTTCTGGGGGGCTCAGTAAGTTATACACAGTCTGTTTGAAAAAGAGCGTTGGCCTGAGAATTACGTTCCAGCCCGGAAATTTCATGAGTCTGAATATCATTCATCACTTCGATATTGCGAATACTTTTGCACCTGGCCAGGAGGCCACCTTTGCGCAGATCGCAGCCTCCACCGGGCTTAACGAGACGGCCGTCAAGCATATTCTTCGCCATGCGATTACTTTAAGGGTTTTCCGTGAGCCTCGACCAGGGGTCATCACACATACAGCAAGATCCGCGTTGATGAGGGACAGAAAGAAAACTGACTTTATGGTCTTCTGTATTGAAGAGTTGACCGGCCCCTTTTTCAGAGTAAGTAACGTGGTATCTTAAGATAAACATTCGATAGGTTGGGATAAACTAATTTCCACCTAAGGCTGCAGAGGCCCTCAAGAAATGGCCAGGCTCAGACGAGTCTAATCATACGGTGAGCCCACGAAGGAAAACGACTATGTCTTTGAAAGAAAGCGGTTTATTAATTTCCAACCTTGCTAACTGCTATGCCCTCATCCCAGGGTTTTTCTCTAGCTCATAACACGGATCACTCACTGTATGAAAAACTGCAAGGAGATCCTGCTTTTGCTGCTCGCATGGCCAACTCGATGAATGTCTTTGCCACGGGCAAGAGCTTTTCAGCAGCTGCAGTAGTAGATGGATATGACTGGGGCTCTTTGGAAGAGAATACTGTAGTTGTTGATGTCGGGGGTTCCCGAGGTCATATTGCAGCTGCCGTAGCCTCAAAATTTCCACTGAACTTTGTGGTGCAGGACTTCGAGAACACAGTCGCTGGCGCCGAAAAAGAGCTTCCACCCCAGGTTGCTGGCCGTGTGAGCTTCATGGTCCACGACTTTTTTCAAGAGCAACCTGTTGTTGCTCCCGTATACTTCTTCCGTTATATTCTCCACAACTGGCCGGACAGTTACTGCATCAAGATTTTGCGTGCTTTGGTGCCGGCTTTAAGACCGGGGGCACGTATCATTTTGAATGAGGCCATCTTGGGAGGCGAAGGGAAGACGCCAACTTGGAGGGAGAAAGAAGTGAGGTGCGTCTTTACAAGACCAGAATACCATTGACGCGACTAACTTGCTCCCGCCGGGTTGCTGCAGAACGCTTAGCTTGGGGATGATAAGTATGTTCAACGCCTATGAGCGTGATATTGAAGATTGGAAAAGACTGCTCCCACAGGTAGACTCGCGATTAAGGTTTGTTGCTGTTCATGAGACCAAGGCGTCTAACATGGGTTTCATTGAGGCCCTTTGGTCAGAATAGCTCGAACATCTCAGTGAACTCCATAGTGTTTAGGTTTTGTTCTTGGGGAGTAAAGTCGTTAATCTATCGACTGGCACACAATATGGGATGGACGAATGCTCTTTTTCAACCTTAATATGTTCCGAAGCTTGCCTATGGATAAGACATTGTTCTTCTCAGTTTGCCAATGCAAGATTGTTGACCTTTCGCCGTCCTTTCCACAAGAGTAGTACCATAAACCCTGAATGTCCTCGGTCATTGCTTCACAGTAACCATCCTACAATTGGGTCTATTCGTAAACCCGTGTGGCCGCCGTCGTATGCTCACCGGTATTTATACAAAGCTCCGTGAGCCAGTACAACCGCTAGCATCTCCTGCGGAATACAGATAGTCTACAGGAAATGATTGATCTCCAAGTTTGATTGTGTTGTACGAACTGCTGATAACAAGACCCAGTCGCATCCAAGAGTATCCTTATGCTGTATGAGCAATTAGAATCGGTTTCCGTAGTTCTCCTATCAGGTTATATACCGCACTCTTACTCTAAAGGCCAGAGCATGATCACTACCCAGTCCGTATTGAATGTGGACACGAGCTTCTAATCCCTTGTCGAAAACTCCTAGGTCCGTAGATGTATTTATCCGCGCACATAAGAGCCTTGAAGGAGCTCCCGGGAGCCGTGGAAATCATTTCTCTTAAACTCAGTATGCCTATCAATCATGAAAGGTGTTGGTTAGAAAATATCCCCGTGGTATCCGCGGAGTGCTACGTCAAAGGGAATGCAATGTAACCTGAACCCGGTTAGCGGGTGCGCATGGGAGCTAAAGGTCGTAATTTGACCGGCACTCCCGGAGACAATCAATGCCTCTCTGGTCGTACTGTAACTAGCCCGAAGTAACCAGCAATCAAGAGACGACTGGGTGTTGCGACTCAACAGTCATGACGCTGACCAGTCAGGAAGGCCGGGGAATGTAGTACTGTATCGGTATGCGACCTCACCAAGTATCATTCATTTATCTTCTCCTTTGATCCCAGGCGCACCTTCAGGGGTTGTTCGTCATGATCTCCGCGCGGGCTTAGCAAACGATCTCTCCCTGGAATTTCACACAATGGTCACAGGAACAAACCTCGCCTTCGGAACAGGAGAGGCTGCACATCGTCTCTATGACCGGGCTCTGGTCGCAGCCTTACCAAGGTATACGGTCGAGTCGCCGACGTGTTCATCCCATGCGCGAAACGCAGAGCAGGCCCGGGAGAATTATGATGTAGTCGTTGTTGGGGTAAGTGGCCCAATTAATGCCTTCAGAGGAAAGCAGCTGACAGATGAAGAACATAGGCCGGTCCAGCTGGCTTAGTTCTGTCCGTTCTTCTTGCGCGTCATGGTCTCCGGGACGATGCGGCGATCCTCTGTATCGAATCTCGTAAGACCCCTGTACCAGCGGGCCAAGCAGATGGTCTTACATGCCGTTCCCTCGAAATGTTCAAAGAGTTAGGAATGTACGAGGAACTCCTGAAAGTAGGGCATGAAGTAGCAGAGAGGGTCATTTGGACCGAATCATCTGGCTCACACAAACTTCAGCGCGTGATGCGTCAAAGTACTGGCTTTAAGATGCCATCGTCTCCGGTACCGCATATGGTAACATGTCCTCAGGGGCAGGTCGAACGTCTTCTGGAACAGGATCTGAACAGTTACGCGCCTCACGCGCTAGAGCGTGGAAGCAAAGTCGTTGACGTCCAGATCGATGAGGATGGGAATCTCGCCCGTCCGGTTGTAGTGACGATCAAGGATAAAACCGGATATGTTCGCGTTGTCCGCTGTAAATTCCTGGTTGGGGCTGACGGTGCTCATTCAGTTGTCCGGAAATGCCTGGGCATCCCAATGATTGGCGCCCCTAGTGACTATGTCTGGGGAGTAATCGACTTTACACCGGATACAGACTATCCGGACATTCGACGCCACGGGCATGTGCATAGCTCACGAGGGAAGATCATGCATTTTCCACGCGAGAGAAACAACGATGGCGACTGGGTAAGCCGCTTCTATGTCGATATGCATGACGTTGAACATGGCATCTCGAACGGAACGGAGGCGAGCAAAGACACCGTCGAAACTATGAACCAGGTCCGGTCGTCATGCATTACCACAGAGCAAATCCTGGACCGCATTGCCCGTGTTTTTGGTCCCTTTCGCATGCAGAAGAAACACGGGACCAGAGTCGATTGGGCGAGTGCATACGCGGTTGGGCGACGTGTTGCTGCCGAATTTGCCATTTACGATTCTACAGGTCTTCCCCGAGTGTTTCTCGTTGGGGACGCATCTCACACCCACAGCCCCAAGATCGGTCAAGGCATGAATGTCAGCATGGCCGATTCCTGCAATCTCGCGTGGAAATTGTCCCATGTCCTTCTCGGGCTGACTAGTAACCCTCGAGCCCTCTTAGACAGTTACGTGAGTGAACGTCGTCCTGTAGCGGAGCAGCTGTTGGATATTGATGAGCGTTGGTACCAATTCGAATGGGCACCGAAAAGTGCAGAAAAGGTGGACGGCTACTTGGAAAACCGGACAAAGCTTTTGGCCACTATAGCAGGTTTCACCACCGGCTACGGTATTCAATATGCGGAGGGATTTCTCACGAGATCAAATGCCGCAACTAACTTTCCGAGCGAACAAGGGACTCCTCGACCTGGCTACCGTGTCAGGAACATGATTCTCAAGCGCTTTGCAGACGGATTTTCCCAGGATTTACATAACGACCTACCTCTGGATGGCCACTGGAAGGTGTTAGTCTTCACCACTCGGGATCATCTTCGTACCGATGGTCGCTCCGCAAAGGCATTACGCGCCCTCTATGATGATATCATTCCCTGCTTCCTTCCTGGGATTGTGGACGGTATTACGATCACTCCCGAGCGCCTTCGCGACCCTGAGAATATAGAGGGTGAAGTCCAAATGGTAGATGTTGAATGGACGGCTTTCCCGTCGTGCGTCAAGCGTGAGGCGGAGATGAAAACCTATTTTACCTCCCATGACACTTACAACGCTCATGGAATTGATGTTGATCAAGGTAAAGTTATCTTGGTCAGGCCGGATGGTGTCATCAGCATGGTGGATGAGCTGGACGATTTGTTTAGAACTGGGCACCTTGTCAACTTTCTGAGGGCTGTTATAAGAGTCGCTTAAACGATGAAGAATACAAGGCAAATTCTAAGGAGCAAATCCGTAGAGTCTAAGTTCAACAACCAATGGCATTGGCAAATTTTGCAGTTACTAATACGTAAACAAGTTCACTGGTATATTCTCGAGTACAAGAAGTCTGAGCTATGTCATTAGAAACATGTTTCGAAGACTGCTAGATTCTGTAGGGTCGGGGAACCATGCAGTACACAAGACCTCAATATAAACTAAATTCGCAGGTGGAATGCATAAATACAGTTTACTCAGTCGCTTGAACCATTGATCCATTCGGCTCCGAAAGGTCAAGCCACTGCGAGAAGACTGTGATGTGGACCAGCCCTGCCACTGTGGTTCTGACAGTTCCACTACGAGCTTGGTGAGCTCTTACAGGACCACGGTCCATCCCGGCGGCCCGTTCACGGATGGAGTACGTACGCATTATTAAAAAGCTTCCAGTAGACTCGACATTCTGTCTAGAAAGTGTATAATTTTCAAGTTCTTGCACATACTCTCTATCAGCAACAATGACGACGGTCAACCGAACGGCACCGAACTGCCGCAACATCGCTTTAGACACTGGACTTTGCATGAATAATGAATGGGTCAAGGCCGCTAAGGCGGCGTTAGCACACCGATCAATCCTGCGTACGTATAATCAAATCACACCCCGTGTCTCGCTACCCTAGTAGTCGGCGTTCAAGCTGTGAGACCCTCCCTTAATCCCCAGATTGATCCAGGGACGAGACCGAGATTACTTCAGTTCAGGAAGCAACAACTTAAGATGTCGACTTGGCTATCAATACTGCCCGGATTGATTTGACAGATCCCAGCTGGGCCAATATGCGTCTCTCAGATCGAGGAGTACTCATGCGGAAACTGAGCGGTGAGATTACACAGGAGCAGATAGAGGATCTGTGAAGCCTGGAAACGTGAGATAGTAGGAAAATATATATAGTATCTTTGAACGAGGACATCTTGGGAGTGGTTAATTGTCCCCGGCACTACGCGGGATTCTCGGATGAACTACACATTCCGGTCATTGACGGAGCATTATCTAAGTTTGCGTACACTGGACAAGAACCGGTTAGTGTGTGTGGCCAGATCATTCCCTGGAAGCCCCCTTTGATGATGGCCGCATGGAAGATGGGTCTGGCACTCGCAGTAAGACTCCTCTTCGGAAAATACGAAGCTTGGTCACTATCTTAGAAAAAAGTACGGGGATATGATTGCCCCCAAACCATGAGAGCTAACACCTCTCAGTATCATCTACTTGGCAAACCTCGTCAAGGAAGCATTCCACCAGGCGCTATTAACATTTTGAACGGCAACGGAAGAGAGGCTAGGGCGGCAATTTCAAGCCATCCTGGGATCGATAAGGTTGCATTTACTGAAAGTACATCGACGAGCAAAGAGATAATGAGGATGACTGCGGTGAGCACAAGGATTCTTACTTGAAACTGGTGAAAAGTCGCCACTGGTTGTTTTCGATGACTCCGAACTGGGCCAAGTGGTGAAATGGAGGGATGCTAGAATATTCAGTAACGAGGACCAAATTTGTTCGGGTACCAGCCGAAACTTGGTTCAAACTACGGTTTACGAGCGGTTCATCAGCTCGTTAAGGGCTATGTCGAGCGGTCAAGTATCGTGGGCGATCGCTTTGATCCTAAGACATATCTGGGCCCTTAGACCACAAATGGAAAAGGATTCTTCATCTGCCCGACAATCATTGCTGACGTGTCTGATTATATGACCATCTATCGAGAGGAGATTTTTGGGTCTATGGTTGTCATCTCCCCGTTCTCGACGAATGAGGAAGTAGTCTAGAAAGTCGAGCGTGTTCTAGTATCAAGTCGACTCATGTAAACTTGGGAGCCAACCTATAGTAGTCACCATTTCACCAGTATTTCCACACATCGTTTGAAGTTCCATATGTATAAGTCTAGACGTGTAATAGGGTTCCGGATTCCGCATGATTGTTCTCTTTGCGGAAAACGTGATGTCATATCCAATGATGTCAGCCCTAATACTATGTACGATGCCAAGGACATGTAAGAGATACTCGGAGTGCGATTCTCTTCCCAATTTTCTCTTCTTCAGGTAGAAGAAGTGTCCATAGTACAGGAAAATGTCAGATCGTAATGACTCCAGCAAAAAGGTAGCCATCATTGGCGCAGGTGCAGCCGGAATGGTACCGCAGTAATGTTCTGTGACATGGCCTGGGTGCAAGGGGTCACAGAATAAGTCATGCGCTGCAACCTTAGCCAAGCACCCAGACCAATTCGAAGTCTCTCTGCTCGACACCGTATCCTACACTGGTGGACAAGCCACATCAATTGATCTCGACAACTGCCGCTACGGCGCAAGTTGGCTAAACGATGGGGTGCAGGGCGGTTCACCCATCTTCCGATTCACGTTCAACTTTTTCCGACGCTATGTATTTGAGTCTCAAGAGGTTAAACTGCAAGTGTTGTTCGGTAAAGGGCTGGACAGTTTCTGGACGAATATGTTCCCAAGTCAGCTGGTGGACAAATTATCGGGTGAAATTAAAAAGCTCGGTCGTAGCTTGAAATGGATCAAGCGGCTAATGCCAATATTGGGGATTATGCCTTTGAAGATATAAACCTATTTAGGTTCAGTCCCGACTTCGGGAACAAAATGCCTTGCTGGCCCTCTTCCTAGGAACTGGGAATTAGACGCCGAATGTGCCGAGTGTCGTACTGGAGCGGCTGTTCGACGATCTCAATATGAGCTTGTGGGACTACGGTCTGGACATACTACTGTCGAACCAGTCCATTGTGTTTACATTTCGAAATTTGAGCGAGCTTTCCAGCAGCTAGTCTCGTGATTTTAATTCAAGAGATGTCCGTCTCCGGCTCAATATCCGTGTTGACATTCTGAAAAGGGATAAACAGGGAGTGACTCTGCGGCCGCGTCCTGCAAACGACAGCTCTAACAATGCAATGTGTTGGATGTATCCAGTGAAGAACTCGACGAGATAGTGATCTGCTGCCCAGCCGATGAAGCATGGGAAAGAGGCGACATGGCGAGAAAAATACGTCCTCGGTGGCGTCAAGTTCTTCAACGACATCACTATACATTCCGATACGACTACTTCAACAGTATCTTCGAAACAAGATGGAAAGAAGATCTGAGCGCGAAGACCAGCAACCAATCCCGCAAAGACCAGACCGTTTTCTCACGGCAAACCCTGAAGACCCGGAAGGACGGCTGGGAAGGCTTTGCGCTGATGTACTGTATCTATTCTTACCAATCCGACCCGACTAAAATTGAAATGGGCTTCGACTGTACGAACTACCAACACCAGTTCCGTGAAGCGCTCGGTGGGAATGCTATGTTCTTTGAGTCCGGCCACCATGTGTGTCAGACAATCTTTCTAAACGAAGAGCTAAAGCATCTCTGGACGTGGGATGGCATCGATGAGAAAAAGATAATCGGCAAAAAATGGTGGCACCAACTCGGCCATCGTTGGCAGCACTATCTACGGGTTGTTCCAGGAATGATGTTCATTAATGGGAAGAATCGGACCTTCTACGCCGGTGCTTGGACTATGGTGGTGAGTTTCCCTGAGCTTCCTCTGAGTTTGGTTTGTCCTAATTAGGCGGTAGAATATGCATGAGGTAGCTTGTATATCTGGCATAGCGGCAGCATACGGACTGGGTGCTGAGTAAGGAGTTATTGATGAATTTGCGGACTTCTTTTCCAAGTATCTGCTCGTCTCTCATGGTGTGCGGTGTAACAGAAGCAAGAACTGCGAGCCGGGGTGAAGTGGTATCAGTTTCTCAAGAAACATAATTCGATCGCTTTGTTACGCAGCCAAGGTGTAATGATTAATTGTATATTATCGTTATTTTATCAGGGCGGGAAAACGAAATTCAGATAAGGAATGTTGGAAGATACCTAATGTACACGACTTCCCGAGCACTAACACGCCACAAGCTCCAAATTTGTTTCGGACCCCACTGCCTCAATGAAACTTTCCACATCTATACCGAAGTTCTTGACGTAGTTGAAGATCCGGTAGAACCACTTGGCCTCGGGAAGGTTATAATGCTCAAAGTAACCCAAGGCAATGGATGCAGGGAAAGAAATGATGCAAGCACCGAGTGATTCTGTCTGTGGCTGAACAAAGTATTCGGCTGATTTGGCAATACTCACTGCCATGCCATACATTTCTTGCATATTACAAGGGAATGGGGGTAGCAGAGGCTCAACCCCAAGAGGTACAGTTGACATGGATGCCTCATATAACATACCAAGGTTGCTGGAGAGGAGCACGTGGGTTGTCCAGTACAGAAGGTGAATATGGCCCGTCTCAAGATCGGGAAAACAAATGTACGTCAGAAGAGGGACCTCATGAAGCAAAATTGGGTCATTAGTGGAGAGCCTCGATGGCTCCTCCCAGTGCAAGGAACCGATGTTGTTGGTCTTAAATGTTTCATACCAGGTCCTTAGACGGCTAGAGAGGTTAGAAAACCTTGTGAAAACTTCTACCATTGCTTTTGCTTTTTTTATACGGTCTGATGCGTAACGCACGGTATCCATCTGGCCGAGGAGAGACGGGATTTCCGCCATTAGATCTAGGAGGTAATGTTTCGGTTCTTTGTGCGACTCTTGCCAGGGTAAAGACGTCCACTCTGGTGTTGCGAGGTATGTCGGCCGTCGTGTGCCAATGCTGTGAATTAACTAGGATAGCCCAGGTTAGTCATCGCAACGTGTAGCAAGCAGGGGTATTTCTTTACAGCCGAGAGCCTTAGTCCGCCAAACAGCCTATGCCGGGCCTCCGACCATTCCACGTCGAATCCTTGCGCACGGACAAGGGAAAGGGCGCCCTTGGTATGGCTAGCCCAACCGAGGCCCCTGGTGGATGATCCTTCCAGAATCTGTATCGGAGGGCTCATTGTTACTGATACGTACACGACTATCGAATCGCAACCCCTACCTCATAAATGGCCAGGAACATCATGCTTGCCAACGTTTCGTCCCTCAGGCCTCGAGTACCATTCTGAACGAGCTTCTGAAGGTGCCGAAGCGATACCAAGTATGACTGAGCACTAAACTGGGTCAGGCGTTGGTCTTTGGCTCGCTGGCCCAGTCTCGCCGCCCCCAGTGCGAGTAGCGCCGATCGTAGACTCGGCTCGTCTACATCGAGATTCGGGGTGAATGCCATCCAGTCGATATAATTTGATCTTCCGAACACATCTAACCCGTTTTGGATGACGTTACTCAGGAAGTACGAGTGGCAGGAGTCTGCAATAGTAGCGCGTTGAAGCATCAGGCCTTGGGAAGACAAGCCATTGCTGTACATGCGTTGGATGGCTCGACGGGCCGCACGGTTGGAATTCTCTTTCCTATCAACGTCGGCATCGCCGTTGGCAGTACCCGATGCGGTCTCCGTAGTCGAAGAAGGACCCTGATGATACG
The DNA here is from genome assembly GCA_001696595.2 of Aspergillus hancockii. NCBI lineage: Eukaryota > Fungi > Ascomycota > Eurotiomycetes > Eurotiales > Aspergillaceae > Aspergillus > Aspergillus hancockii. Next base: position 119,989 of record MBFL02000028.1, read on the forward strand.
AGATGTTGACGAACTTAACCTCCCGTGTATAACCTGGACAGGAGACGTTTCGCGACCGACATTGGCCGCAGGAAGGCCGCTCTTCGTCGCACTGTCGATCCCTGTCAGCCGGCTGATCTAGGTCGGGATAGGGCGACCCACGCGTTTCTTGCGCTTCCGACACGCATGACATCCTTTAGAGGGCCCGGCAGTCCGCACCATATTCTTGCTAGGAATTAATATCCCTATGACCAGAGAGACTGTGTAGTTAGAGAGAGCGAGGTGTTGCGGCCCACGTCACAAAGCCGAGCATTTTATTTGTCCTGCCTGGACGGCTTCGCGGGGCTCTGCAGTTGGCGCCCAAAATAGGAGAACAGCCGCCAGGACCAATCAGGCTCGTTCCCAGCCCGCAGGAGGCTGTGGCTATGGCGCATTATATTTCCTAAGCTAGCATGGCTCGACTGACTAAGGAAGCGTTGCTGGGTCCTCCTTGTCCATGGATCCTGGAACCGTGGATGATTGCCACCAATAAACAACACAATACCCGAATGTATCCTGCATCAAAGACAAAGGCCGTCGTGCATTCTTCCATTTGATATCATTCCCCGGGGAGCGACTTACTGCATGGGGAGTAGTGATGGTTATGGAGAGTGTGAGCAGGGGCCCAATGAACTTATCCTCTGGCTCTCGGAGGGCCACCAGAACCTGGGGAGCTAAATAGCTGGCTTCTGGGGACGGAAGTCCTTGGTATCTCGCACTTTACCTTCTCCTGTGCCCGAAACCTTCGAACTTTCTCGTTGGGGCGAACCGCTGCCGATTTTCCATCACGTTTCCTCCTTTTTCCATTCCCTGTAGAGCCAAAAGGCCCATTCGCCGTGGAACCGCTAGCCAATAGGTCCCGTGGTAGGGTTACGGAGGGCGTTGGTAGCTCTTCAGTATGGGCATCATTCAGCATACCCACGCTAGATCGAATTCTATCCAGAGGGGGTATTATGGAGATAGTATGGTCATATTCCACGGACATTGTCGTGATACTGGTAGTTTCCAAACGGTCACCAGAGTCAGGTGCACCCTCTGCCCCGTCTTCAAAGCTCATGCTAGAGTTAGATAAGGGCCCCGCTTGACAAGTCCATTGGCTCAAGTCGTCCATACCATCTAGACTCCCAAAGTCCCAGCTTATTGGAGTTTGCATAGGCAACGATGGTAGCATATCCCAGGGGCTGTGGTCAACTAAGCTCGTAAATACTGCACGGGCGCTACCAGTCCGACAAGTTGGGTGGTGGCAGGGGACAAGGTGTAGAAGGTTGTTGGTCCCAGGGAATGCTCGAGGCGGCTAAATTCATATTTGAGTCAAGCAGTCGGTTCCCTTCGATAGAGGCTCCGTCAGGAACTAGAACTGTAGGTTCAAGATTAGGCGAAGGACACTCGCTCAACAGTTCTGTAGCTTGTTGCTTGAAGATACTGCGGGCGGGAATCTGTCAACAAATCACAACCCATCTTGTGTTTTGGAAGTTCCTCACCGCATAACCACTCCTAAGGCCGCCCCGATACTTTGACTGTCTAGCAAAACGCCGGCTGATATAGCATAAATATAGCGAGAACGAGGCTGAGTACGACCTGCATGTCCGTCAGGTCCTGGAGCGACTTTGAGCCGCAAGTCTTCAATCAGTAATAGACAAGTGCGAGTTTTATATTATAAGAACTAAGTTTGTTGGGATTTATCATTGCTACTGATGGGATTTATGTAGACCTGGCCAAGATTACTACTATTTTTAAATGGCCGACTTCTACGACTGTTCGCGAAGTACAATCATTCCTGGGATTCTGTAACTTCTACCGACGGTTTATAAAGGTTTACAGCCGCATTGCTAAAATATTAATAAGACTTACTCGAAAAAAATATTGCTTTCATATGGGACACAGTCGGTAAGAAAGCCCTCAAGGGTCTTAAAACAGGCCCTGACATCGGCCCCAATACTTGTATTTCATGACCCTTGTGTTTCTACGCGCCTAGAGACCGATGCTGGAGATGAGGTGAATACTGGAGTAGTCTCTGAACTAGTGGACAATAAAATAGTATTCTATTGTTTATTTCTCAAAACGTATGTCTTCTGTAGAGTATAATTATAATATCTTTAACAAGAAAATATTAGCAACTACCCGAGCTCTTAAGGAATAGTGACCCGAGCTTGAACACCTGCAGCGACAGGACGACCGCTTTGAGATCTTTACTAACCATCGCATCCTTGAATACTTCATGACTACAATACAGCTCAAGGCCTGCCAAGCCCGGTGGGCGGAAACTGTCTCCCTCTATTACTTTATTATTTAGTATTTCCTGGAGAGTGGAACACCCTTGCAGACACCCTCACCTGCAGAGAAGGAGATAATCAACCAACTAGCTAACACAGAAAATAGGTCTTGCTTAGAGCAGAATGGCTTGAACCTGGAGTCCTCTCCACCCTCAAGAATATAGAGATAGCAGTCGTGGAAAACTATTTATATACATGTACTCGCTGTGAACCATACCCATAACCCTCTACAGACCCTGCCAGACCTTTCTTGTCAGAGAAAAATGTAATGCACTCCGGTAAACAGACTTTTACTGTTTCAGGCCCACTTGGTACTCCCCAAAGACATTAACCTGCGGGTACACCTGCTGGACGAGATTCACCGGCAGCCATCCACTGCGCACCCTAGACGTATGAAGATGCTTAGACTTGTTAAGCACCGCTACCACTAAGATACCTGGGTACGCGATGCCAAGTGCTATGTTGGTAACTGCTTAATCTGCAAATGCAAGAGCCACTGCAGGGACTTGTCCCCGCCGCTTCTAATCCCCAAGCGTCCCTGGCAGTAGAATCTTATGGATTTCCGCACGTTCCCTAAATGACCGATATAGCTATGATGCTGTCTTCGTAGTAGTGGACCAATTGAGCAAGCACACTGCCTCTATCCGGTGTGTTAAGTCCGCCACCTCACAGGACATGGCGAAGCTCTCTGTTGAGCACGTCTACCCCTGGACAGTTTACTGCCGATTTTTGGGATGAATTCCGCAGGATCCTGCAGGTAAAACCGAAGCTCTCCACCGACATTGTTTGTGCCCAGTTATTTGTTTATTTCCCCGCAGCGCCTCCTCACTCTTTCATCTGGACAATATTGTAACAATTCTCCGAGGGGAACCTAGCATCATCTTCCCCTAAGGAGAATCTAGAATACATTGCCAGGATACCTCAGGTTCAGGTTCTCAAGTCCGATTGTTGACCCGTTCACACCGGCTATAAAGTGGTTTGGAGGCTACTTATTGATGCTTGGTTTGTTGCGAACATCTACACATCAACGGAAGCTCTCCAAGGCATCCGTGGAGCGAACCGATAGCAAAGATGATAAGGCTATATCAAGGATGATAGCTCATCCATCCCTGATACCTCGCGTCCAGCATTATGTTATGGCAAAGCCTTCGCCGGAAATATCGGCAAAGCTATCCAAAGGAGACCATGAGGAGATTCGACTCAAATCTCCTTCCCTGTTCCGTGGCTGGGTTATTCAGTTGTGGTGCACAGTCCTTTGCTTTAAATGTTGTTCTTTTTTCTTTACTAAGACTCGGCCCTAGCCATACTGTGTAGTTACATTGCTGACCCTAAAGCAAGTTAGCAACCTGTAAGGAATAAAAGATCGACTTTAGCTGGCACTCCCCTGTCTAGTTAGCATCCCTCTTTCAGCGCACCAAGCACGGCCTTCCGATAACCTATGTACTCTCGCAGGGTGGCATGTCCTACCTCATAGTAGGGTCCTCTCCAAGTGGAGCTCCCTGAACGTCGTCGACTCTTGATTGACCGAGTCTAGATGGTCACATGTGCGGCAGGTCCATAGCACAAAGCATTTAGAGTATCTACGTTCCTTGTCGTCGCTAGTCTGCACCTGTACAGGGGCGGATCATATCCTGTTGGGATTTTAATGCATGGGAAACGCAGAAAGGGGAGTTTTCTTTTTTCCTTCCCCCATCCTGACATGCAGCGATACGGAAGATCTAGAGATAATAGAGAAAGCGTTTAAGCGCCTAGAAAAGAAATTTACTAAAAAGAATAAGTATATAAAACCTATAGTCGTGCTTCACTAAATACTAAGTTAATATAATAACCATCAAGGCTTTTGTAAAACTCAGCCACCGTCGCGCCGCATGGGAGTTGTTGGTTTTGCTGCTGTACCTATGCGCTGAAGACCGGCGTCCAGAGACCACCGTGTCTCGGTAACGGAATGAAAATCACCTCGCCAGTATTGTGGGAAAGCACTCATGAGACCTTATAGACAAATATCCTTATTTCTGGGCTTTGATACCCACATCAATAGATGCGTGTGAACTGAAAACTATGTGTGATACGGGCGACTATTAGTGGCACTTCATAAAAATCATATGATTATGGACCGCTTTCTGAACATGCTCGGGCTTTGAACCTTAGTTCTTGGTCCAGATCTTGGTCTTTCATATCCTGGAAATCAGAAGACAATCTCTTCGGCCAACTGAGACCATTTCATGCTACAGAGCAGTAACCTGTGGTGGGCAGGGTTGAGTTTGCCAAGATCCAAGAGCCATTGAGGAATATAAAGGGGACACTAGAAGCAAAAGAACCACCTGGTCTTGCTCAAGTCAAATAGGACCAAAGGAGTGGGAAGATATTGTCCATCTCTGTTGGGGACCATCCGTAATCTTGAAACGAACCATATTACCGTCCCTTGTTGATCGATGACTACCCTTCGGGCCATGAAACGTCTCATTGTCCTTTGCGATGGTAGGGTACTACTCCCCAGTTTGATACAATAACGTCTCACCACTACACTTCTAGGCACATGGTTCGACTCTACCAATGCGTCAGCTCGCGAGTTCCCAAGTAATGTTACTCGATTTTCTCGAGCTTTGAGCCCTTACGCGGTTGAGAAGGGCGAGAAAATCCCGCAAATAGCTTTTTACCAGCCTGGTGTGGGCACATCGCCCGGAGTTAAATTGCGCGGTGGTAAGCAATAACGTTCAGCCAGGCTCTGATGGACTGGACTGGGTCTGACGGTGTATCATCCAGGGATCTATGGAGCTGGTCTATCAGCCAATATTCGCGCCGCCTATGGCTTCCTCTGTCATAACTGGGAAAAAGGAGATGAGATATTTTTCTTCGGTTACTCTCGCGGAGCATATACTGTCCGGTCGATTGCTGGACTTATCTCATCGCTCGGCCTTCTTACCAAACGAGGCATGGATCAATTTCCACGCGTGTATAACCAGTACTACAACCACCGGCCTGGACAGGACTCCCCTGAATTTGACGAGGTTTTCCGCAATGAGCTGATGAAGAAGGGTGATCTCCGTCTGGTCGGCGATGCAATCAAGATCATTGGTGTCTGGGACACGGTCGGCTTCCACTGGACGAACGGCACAGGAGAGAAGATTGAATTCTACAACCAAAAACTCCCCGAAGATGTGAAGCACGCATATCATGCTCTTGCCCTTGATGAGGATCTTGGCCCATTTACCCCGACACTGTGGGAGATCCCCAATGGTGGAACACAAGATCTTCAACAAGTTTGGTTTTCGGGCACCCACGGCGGAGTCGGCGGTGGAAACCAGGATTCACGGCTGCCCGACATCTCGCTCGGGTGGATGATCGCACAGTGTTCGGAGGGGGAAAAGCTCGCATTCATGGATGGCAATGGAAAAGACGACCCACCGGATCGAGATCAGTATTACTTGTTGGATCGCTCCATACGACAGGCAGACGCTGTGCGAGAAGAGTGGCGGACAGTTGACGGCCCAAGCGAGCCACAGGGGGGCCTCATACAGCGTGGTGCCCAATTCCTGCGGTCCTGGATCCCATTCCTGCGGCCAGCAAATCGTACACCCAAAAGCCTTGCTACTGTGGACGTAGCTACCAATGAGTCTATTCACTGCTCAATCAAACATCGCGATTTAAAACGGTGGCCTTCTGCACCACTGCAGGGCACCCATTCGGGCAATAAATGGTACTTGACCAACAAGCCCAATAATGACACGTTGCAGGAGACCGAACCAAGTCCTGTGGAAATGAGATATAAGGGGCGGATCAAGAATGTTTCTTAATATGTATGCCTTTGCAAGCACTGGAATATATTCCGCCATGACTCGAATGTGCAATGTTACCTGTAAGTAGGAATTTCCATTCAGTTTTAGGGTGATAATGTCCTAGTTGTTTTTTCTCAATGAATTCTTTGATTGGTATAATCCTCTATGGATATCTCCTGATAGTTATAACACATGTCGAGTTAGTCCAAGGCTTGAACAGTCAAGTATTCGTACCTATCCCTGAGGCAGAACATGTACCCGGGACGGATTGCCATAGCAGGTGGCATTTGACGTCCCCCGAAATTAACCAACCCTGGGTCCAGGACACGCGACAGCTACACAATGCAAGAGAGGTATTCTAGAGCGAAATTCTTACCTAGATGATAGATCTCTAACCCATGGAACCCGAGAACCCTAGGGCTCGTCGAAATTCTTGGAGACCTTCCGCAAACGGCTGCGATAGCAAGTTCCTACCATAGGTGTTTTTCTGAATAGAGTTTGTTTCTACTAGTAAAGCTCAACGGTTGACAAGAACATTAAATCATATGACAGGACATGGCTGTTCAATTTTTTTAGCTTTACGCGCCCCCACATACAATTGAATTCCTCTTTCAATTCGATCCACCAAGTGAAGCATGGCTTTGATAAAACCGCTGTGCGCATATGCTGCCCGGCGGGTCGTGGAGGTCTCTGGGCAGTCTAGATGTCTAGACCATACCATTGCAATAGACTTCTCTCAATGGTAGGAAGGTGTTTCCTGGTTGTCCAATAACAATGTAACCGGGTTTCTGCCAGCGTCAGAACCTATTCGCCGGCAGAAGAATGTGCGATGTCAGGTATGAACTCAGCGGTCCTAGAAACGATGAGAGAGAACCAAAATACGGTCTCTTCTATCTTATGAGACCGATCTTAAGATGCTAGCCAAGTAATGTTCCCTCCGAATGAAGATTATTAGTCCACCATCCGTAACCACGTTGGCTGTCAGTATCCACACTAGGTAAGCTATACGAGAAAATCAGAAGGGGCCCTTTGTTAACCTGGGTGACGAAAAAGTACGTTGTTTTTCTGAGCGAATTATATTTCTCTTGTTATGGTTTGAAGGGAAAAGTTGTTTTGTTCTGGCAGTCCACCAAATTGAGCTTCATATAGGGTAGGGCCTTGTATTGTCATAGTAGGGGAAATAACAGTCCACCTTTCCGAACAAAGCATTATCAAGGATCAACTATTTGCCTGGCAACTCTACAAAGGTATGAAGCGTCTGGGGCGCTCAATGGTCTATACCACAGTACTCGGTAGAATCAACCTACATCTGATATCCAGGCCTCCTGACTGGCCCGTTTTTATAATGTTTCCGCGTGCTTCCGTCACCCTGTTCCCTCACGCGTATACAACAGTCAACAGTATAAGTGTAAAAAATCAATCAATTAGCGGAGCTCTACCAAAGCCTTAAATTCAATCAGTATCTTTACGTGAGGTTATTCCAGCAAAAGCCTGTTGCAAAAGTACGACAAAGCCCACTAGGCGCCCTATGCATGAAACCAACCTCATCATCAAGATTCAGTAAACTTACCTAAAATTATCTTCTCTACTCCCGGTTTAGGTCCGCCAGGGAACATGTCTAGCGAGATGTTCAAGAATAGCGTCATCTTTCTCTTCCGGTCACATAGCCGCAAGCGATTGTCATTTGCATTATGCCACAGGACCCCGCAGAACCTATAGTAGATTTATTAGCCCGTACTGAACCTCGCCATTGAAAAAGTGCTACTTACAGGACTCATCGTTGTGCATCGATTGTGTATAATACTCTATACTTCCCTGGATCTCTACCTCCATGTGTTCCGGCTGGGAAGGCAGGGTATTCTTGCAGCTGCGCACCTAATCATTTTTAATCGGCACGCTACCAATGTATTTCCGCGTGTGGTGTATCTATAATCTAGGCGAGAATCGTCATATAATTGAAGTCATATCAGATGCTTGTATTTTCTCAAAGTAGGGTCCTAAGGTGTTGTTTACATACTTCTGCGATTACTGATAAAACAGGCGTAGTTAGCCTAGGCCTCAGGAATGCCTACAGTATCTACCCTCCTATATAAAAAAACAGTAGACTACTCGTGAAATATTTCTTGGCGGCTGAAATTACTGCCAACCTCCATCCACTGAACAAGACCTTTTTGACATCAATTAATTCCTGGTAGGAATACACGGCTGTAAAGATACCACAGCACTGGAACTAAGGTGCGAACTATTTGGAAATCAAAGTTAATGAAACGTCCGACCTTCCACCTTGACCACCGGCCCATCGTAAATCTTCCTCGCGTGCACCCAATATAGCACAGCGGATATTCCCATCAGGCCGACAAACAAGACCGACGACCAGTTGAAGTTTTGGGCATTGACATCATGGGCGTTGGGCCAGAAGCTCCAGAAAAATGACCACGAAGCGTACACCATGGCCAAAATGTTTACTGGCATTCCGAAGCGCCCTAGCGACCAGCGACTCGGGGGCAGTGGCGGATTCTTGTAAATGCGACGCACGATAACGCACCCGGTAGAGATAAGGTATGTAGCCATGAGAGCAACGGTGGAAAGGGACAGCAAAGCATTAAAGGCGACCGTGGAGCCAATATTGATCAGTGACATCACTAGTGAAAACAGACACGTAAAGATGATGGAGTTGACCGGGATATGCAGTGTCGGATGGACCTGGGTACAGTGTAAGCCTCATATGTCTGCGAGAGGAGACAGTGTAGGTTGAAAGGCAAACTTACAGCTGCAAGCCAGCTAGAAAAAGGTAGGCCATTATCTCGGGCGAAGGCGAATGTTTGGCGCGATGCCGAGGCGAGGGAACTGATGGTAATCATAACGATCAAGATGAGAATAATGACAACCAGCACGGCCGCACCAGCGGTATTCTTCACTGCCTGTTGCAACACATAGATAAAGGGGAAACCTGTGGGAGACCCAAGCGCCCCTTCCACGTCGGGCATACTGAATAGGTATGACAGCAGCAGCCCAAATGCAAACGGTATATTCAGCAAAAACGCCCATACCATCGATTTGGGAACAATGACGCTAGCATTTTCGATCTCCTCGGCTACCTAAGCATTAGCCGTTTATATACTCTGCAATAAGACCCAGGGTTAACGTACACATGTGCGCGACCGAATCGGAGCCTGTCACATCAGGTCAGCAAGGCGTTCTTCACACACGAGTGCAAGCTTACCCAAGACAACAAACATGCAGGACACCTGGCCGACCATGACCGTCCATGATACGGACGGCCATCCAGCTCCATAGTCTGTAAAGCCGGTGAAGACATCTGCCGCGCTTGCCTTTGGAGCGAGGACAAGGAGCGTGATAATAACCGGGACAAAAGCGAAGAAATGACAGGTGACAAATATGCCTTCCGCCAGTGGGAGATGTTTTGCGCCGAATATATTGAAGAGGGACATCCCAATCGCTGCTGCAAAGACAAGAAGCGTCCCTTGCCAGCGTGTCGGAGAATACGCCTCGTGGGTCAGGGAAATCAGTCCCTGCACTATTGTTCCAGCCAGGTAGGCGTCAAGGGCAACAATACTCTGCCAGGATATTGTCGAAAGCCAGCCTAAGAGTAAGTTAGTATGCGCAGCCGTTCAGTCGTGAATTACGTATCCTCGTCAGTACCTGAGGCATAGCTAAGAAATCTCTGGTACTTCCTTGGAGCAAACTCGGACACCCACTAGAGCAGCTGCTTAGCTTCGTGATTCTGTTCGGCGGTGCCGACCTTGAGTTACTTACATGATACTGGCCCCCAGCGGTAGGCGCCCTGCGTAATGTTTAAGCTTCATACACTCGGTGATAACTCGGCGTCCTTCATACTCACATAGATGACATTTCCGCCATGGAGAGAACTATGAAAGTCTGCCCACAGTAAGCCCAGACTAGGGACCAGAACAGACCCGGTCGTCCACCCGCAGTGAGTCCCGGGGTGTTAGATCTAATTCGCGATAAGTACGCCCGAACAACTAACATCGATTCGGAGACCATACGTCAAGAGGATTTCCCATGTCCCCATCACACACGTTGTGAAGCCGATAGTACTGATAAGCCGAAAATTCCGCTACCTTTGGTCAGAACCGTACCTACGGGCTACTGGTGAGGGTCAATGCGAACTCTGAGCTCCTGTTTTTTACCCATGCGCTGCATATCTCTCTGATCGTTGATGGTGAAACCCCTTTTTACTTCTTCCGCTATGCCACGATCGGGGCATGCCTCCCGGTCGGAGCCCATCCGTACCTGTGGCGCATGACCCGAGCCAATTTCCTTCAGCTCCAGTTGCCCATTTGGCGGCATCTTGACCGGTTACGAATGTAAATGCGGATAGTTGCGCGAGCGTGACCGTTGAGGGGGGGAGTGAAAACGAGGTAAACTACAATTTGGAAAGCAACCCGGGATAAATTGTCCGAAAATTAGATCGTGTCGCTTCTTCCTTACATGACGCAAGGGGTTGGACAGTACTTTTAGTCCATAATATTCCCTGGCCGAGACCATGGCCAGGGACCAGGGTTACCTCACCAGCTATCCAATTGTTGATGCCGAGTGGATGCCCTAATAACACAACGTTGCAATCAACGCTGTCGACCAGGGGGTGTATGATAGGAAACCCCACTTCAACGGGATATTGCATCTGTTAAAGCCATTGCCCTTTTTCTATTTGATAATATATCTCTCAAGTCCAGGTAGGCTACTCGCAAATTCTTCCTCGCTTGCCCTTGGGCATCGACTTAGGGCAAAATCAAGTCATTCATGCAAAAGACAAGACAAAAAAGGGGAGGGGGGAAAGGAAAATATAATAGAGAAAACATAACCACTTGAGCCATAAACATCAGAACCATATGCCCTCAACGATTTGACACATAAATACCCTACTGGGGTTGAAGTGCCATACAAGGATACATTCCTTGGTCAAAGCCGCCCTGGCAAGTGTTTGACACGTTTTTATATTCTCTGATCGATGGTGCGCAATAAAACCCGGACCGACTGCGACCGCTTGGGTAGATAGAAAGGTCGCAACCTAATGGATCCCTGTACATCGCACAGTGTCAATTTGCCCAGGATAAATGGTGTAACATGTGGTGATAGACCCCTGGCTGCGCGCCTCTCAATGACGGGCTTCTTGGGGTATTCCTCTTTTTCCCCGGGTCGTCTCACTAACTCGAGCATAACATCGCCTATCCTGAAGACCTCATACCTTTCATCTTACGCTGACTGGAATGTCTTCCACTACCAACGACACTGGGAAATCTTATATGGTCGTTACACCAGATAACCACGTCGCCTTCATTTTCATTACGGCTTTAACGGGGCTAGTATGGTCGGTATTTATTATTGGCATCAGGTTGTACCTACGACTTCGCTTGAGCCCCCCTTTCGGCTATGATGATGCAGTCGCCCTAATAGGAACGGTAGGTACATGCATGTCGGTTTGTTGTACATCTCAAAAGCTAAATGCAATTTGTTTAATTACACCAAGGTTATTGGAGTAGCGCAGACATCGGTGACACTTACTGCTGCACGCAATGGTGTTGGCAAGCGAAAAGAGTTGCTGATGTTTGATCCCTCCGATGCTGGGTTACAAGTAGGCTCCAATAAAACAACATGCATTTCTCAGAACTAAATATATGACGGCCACTGCCTAGAGTATCTACATCGCCTGGCTTCTCTACCCAGTCGTTGTCTGTTCCGCGAAAGTCTCGATAGCACTGCTCATATCGCGTCTCACTGCGACGCAACTCCATCTTCGGGCGAGTTATATACTCACTGGGCTGAGCGTCTTCTGGGGAGCGATCTCTGTGCTGCTAGCAGCATTTCAATGTCGACTTCCTCGGCCGTGGGACATTGGAGCAGTCAAGCATTGTGAGAATATGGTATACTTTAGACTCGGGGTTCTTTTCGCCACTGTCCTCTACCTTGTTATTCGACGCTAACCCTTGTCATCCAGTTTGCTCAGTGGGTAGTAGTCGAGACGGGTAATATGCTCATCGAATTCCTAATCCCTGGTCTGATTATCCTGATTGTCTGGAACCTCCGTGTGCCCATGATGACCAAGATAACCGTTGTGTTTGCGTTTTCTCTCCAGCTTCTGTACGTGGCTAGAATCATCACTATACGTATTTACAATGCTGATGCATACACGTGAACACCTGCTCATATATCTTCCTACATTATTCTTCCACAGGGTCGCAATTCCTACTGTTTTTCGATTGATCCTGATACAACAAACGACCAGCGACGAGAACCATAATGACTCAACGTTCGAGATCACTGATACAGTCATTGTGACCGAAGTAGTTATGCATTTTTCACTCATTGCAGCTACGTTTCCATGCCTCCGAAAATTTCTCCAAGCGTTCGATATGAATATGGGCGCCACGACCCATATGAACACTGAGCTGGACATCCCGAATAATACGAGCTCTGGTGGGAGTTGTACGCTCGAACCCCTCGAGCCATCTTCCCGAAGAGCAACGAGCCTAGATCATAAGTGCAATACTCTGACGCTTGCGACAATTTCAAGCGACCTAATGACCTCCAGTTCTTGTACGGAAGGCAGGGGAACGTTCCAAACGCATCGTCCGTTCACAGACATCGAGAGAAGAAGCATAGAGAGTGAAAACAGTGAACGTGCTATGATCAGCCGAACGCAAAAGTGAGACGTGAAATAGAATAAAACCAGTCATTCACTGAGTATAATATCGCAACATGTAGAACTGACGCTTATGTACATCTTCATTATATTTCGTAACCCACCTGGTCATATTCCCACAATCAAAAAGCAAGGCATCTATTGACGCCAACCTAGTGGCCGAACGAGACCGTGACTTCCTTCCTCTCATCTTTATGGTCCTTCTGCCACTTCTTTGAATAGCGTACACCAAACCCATCGCTGAAGACTTCCCGAATGGCCTCCAGAGGCATGCCCTTGCATTCAGGGAAGAAGAACACGACAAATACCCAGCCGAAGAAGCAGATGCCCGTGTAAAAGCCGAACGCTCCGCTTGGGGACAGGCCTTTCATCATAGAGAGGAAGGTCGAGGCGATGATGATGTTAGTACTCCAGCAAGTAACCGTGTTCTAGTCGGTGTCTGTTAGCTTTGTCAAGGGAAACAATGGCCGACAGAACAGATAGTAGAAAAGGAAGGGAGAAAAGAACATAAATAACCGTACCAGCATGGTCCCAACAGCTCGAACCTCGAGCGGAATAAGCTCCGTTCCAATCCACGCAATGGTCGCAACACCCGAAGAATAACAGGCAACGTAGCAGATAATGGTGACGAGAACGACGACCCCCGGCCAGCCGACATCACCGCTTTCCACGACCAAGGTCTCCAGATTCACTGGGATATAGTGGAATGCAACCGCCGCGATCAGCATACATATCGACATGCCAAGTACGGTAGTGGTCAAAATAATCCGCCGTCCGAATTTGTCCACGAGTAAGAGATTCACGATCGAGAAGATGAAGTTAGTCCCCGACACAGTGATACCGACAGCGGTAGGGTTCGTGAATCCGACAATAGAGAACAGGGTCGAGGCATAATACATCAACGTGTTGAAGCCTCCCAGTTGACTGATCGCCATGACCACACACGCGGTCAGGACGGCACGGCCGGTGGCTGGGGTAGTGAAGACGCGTTTGATCGTGACCCAGAGCGACTCCTCAGACATGGCGTTGGTTGCTTCCTGGAGGGAGAGTTCGACTGATCGGATCTTAGCATGGCGCTGTTCAGCAGTCGACTGCGGGTATATCCGTCGGAGGACTTTGTCTGCACTTGCGGCATCACCGTGTGAGACCAGCTGTCGAGGGGATTCAGGGCAGAGGAAAAGAAGGCCGGAGAGAACGATGGCTGGTGCAGCTCCGATGCCGACCGTTGCGCGCCATGCCTCACCTTTGACCTGCGCAAACCCGGCGCCAATTGCGCTGGCCAGTAGCTGGCCAAAGGTAACGCTCATGTTGTTAAATGCGACCATGCGGCCTCGATATTGAGCGGGCGCGATCTCACCGACTGTAGACGCATCAGCATGTTAAACGACGGCATCAGAGTTTGATCCGTAAACCGTACTATACAGAGGAACCACCATGGCAGCACTTCCGACCCCAAGACCGACGACGAACCGTCCGATGGCAAACTGAGGAACGGAATAGGCACATGTCTGCAGCACCGTTCCTATGACGAAAAGGATACAAGCTCCCCATATCGGCCAGCGACGGCCAAAACGATCGGCAGTGAGACCAGCTCCTACTGCCCCTAGCAAGGCGCCGCCGCTTGTCAACGAGGTGACGAGCTCTTGCTCGCTCGAACTCAGTGTATGGCCGAGTGACGTCCCGATTGTCACTAACACAGAGGAAATATAGCCGGTATCGTAGCCTATGGACGACAGTGTTAGTCTGCTTTTCTAGAACGGCGTTTTAGATCGGCGAATATACCGAATAAAAGACCGCCAATGGAGACGGTCACAGAGATCAACCAGGCAGCTTTGGACGCGGCAGTGTCCTCGATGCCACTCAGTTCGGCGACATCGCCTTTCTCCGCTTCTATCCTGTCGACATGTTCCACTTGCTCGGCTTTTTCCTTATCGTAAAAGTCATCATCTTTGTCGTGCAGGTTCTGTGACATGGTGCCCCTATCTCAATAGAAATAAAAATAGTCCAGGCTATGGGGAATTGGAGAGAAAGAGTAGAATGGTAAAAAAGAAAACCTGCGGAGTGATATTGAGAGACGATCCTCCCCTGCCAACGCTGTACCCTAAAGTCCGGGGAAGCATGATGCCTTTTTAAACCCTTACCGATCGTAGGCCGATAGATCCAGACTAATCTCGGTCCGTTTCTCCCCCACTTGAACTTCCAATTTTACCGTTCCCCGTGGGGTAGCGACAGAAGCCAATCATCTTTCGCCTGTTTCCCGAGTTAAGGACCAAGGCCAACGACGATTAGCCTGCCAGCTGTTGAAAGAAGACGAAGATCAATAGCTGATGAGGTTGGTAGCCGATTTCGACCCGGATGAGGTCCGTTCAAGTGCGGAAAAAGTTGCCCTAATGGTGGTTGCCTTGGCTGGAAACGCCTCCCACGCAGGATGCAACAAGGGACGATCCCCAAATTGTCAGGATTCTCCGCATGGATAGGCGTCTGGGGTTAACCTTAGTCGCTGCAGACCCCCACTCTACTCCTGCAAGAAGTAATTTTGTCCTGCGGGATTTATTCCCTCTTCCCTTTCAGAGCCCTGGTTTGCCTAGAAGTTGCATGACATCGTGTGAGGCTAAGCCCTCCGCGGTTCAGAGAGAAGGGGATAGATCATGCTGGCAACATTCCCCGGTCCACCCCGTGTCGAGATGCTCGGGTCGATTCAGAACAAGCCAAGCCTCAGCTTTGCCCCCCGACCATCTTGCCCGTTACGGTCTCATGGGAGCTCTGATTGGCAGACTCAGCAACGCAGGATGACATCATTGACTCGATATACGTGAGAATTAAGGGTGGGCACTACGAGCGGGACCTGGATAGTCAAGGAGATATGCATCGCATTTTCGCACTTAGGGTTTTGGTATAGAAATATTGGGGTTTGACGTGATACTAAATGGGGGTTCACTCAAGCTCCCCACACCAAACCCGACGCATCTTCGCTTTTGCTTTCTAGTCTTCTCGATGCCGGACGCACAAATCAGAAGTCCAATTGCGCAAGTTCCTTGGCATGGCTCTCTTCCCACGGGTGCTCCGCCTCGACCGAACGGATGAGCTCCTTGTGTCCGGGGCTACGAACGCGGATGCTGAGCTCAAATGGAGCCGGATGGCTGATAACCCCCGTGAGGAATTCGGGCTGAATAGGTCCTTCGTTGCCATCTTCCATCGCACTGGTCATATTGAACACCGCCAAAGACCGCGCGATGGTCAAGTAGATATTGGCATCGGCTAGATGACGTCCCGGGCAAATACGACGACCGAAGCCGAATGCGAGAAGGTGTGGATCATACTCCGACGTACGATCTTTTCCGCCGAGGAAACGCTCTGGTTGGAACTCCATCGGGTCGTGGTATAGCGTTGGATCGTGAGCATATGCCCTAGTTTTGACAGGTCAGTAAGTCGAATCGTAGCAGGAACAAGGTAATGACAGCCGACGCACCAGATGTTTGGGACAATGATCGCTCCCTTCGGAATGAGATATCCGTCATACGTATCATCCTCACTAGACGCGTGCGTCACCCCCAGCGGTGTAACGGGATGCCACCGTAGAACCTCCTTCACCACAGCATCGATATAAGGGAGGTTCTCCCGATCTCCAAGCCCTGGTAGACGGGCAGTTCCCACAACCCGGTCAATTTCCTCCTGAGCCTTCTCCTGCACAGCGGGGTAGAGTATCATAGCGAGGAAAAAGCACGCCAGCGCCGAAACCGTCTGTCGCAAATTGTCAGACCCAAACTCAGATCACCTCTAGAACAGGACCTCACAGTATCAGCTCCTCCACCATACAGCGCTCCAGCAGACCACTTCGCCACCCACTCCTCTTCCGACCCCGACCGGACATCGTCTTGCTCCAGAAGGCTCGAGACATAGGACGGCACATAATTATTCTGCTTCATTTGGTGCTTCACGAACGCGTACGGCTT
Source organism: Aspergillus hancockii (assembly GCA_001696595.2). Classification (NCBI taxonomy): domain Eukaryota; kingdom Fungi; phylum Ascomycota; class Eurotiomycetes; order Eurotiales; family Aspergillaceae; genus Aspergillus; species Aspergillus hancockii. The sequence continues at coordinate 136,694 of MBFL02000028.1, forward strand.
ATCGGTCATCTCCATGACCCGTTCCTTGTAAGCCTGCGCAGTCTTCTGCCAGCCACCACCAGGAAACCAGCTCGGCAAGTATTTCACTGCCGAAAGTCAGCAACAATCTGACCAGCGGACACGCGGCCATACACATCGGCACGAAATTCACCAACCAGGCCCCGGGAAGGACTACTTGTGAAAAGTCCTCCATTGCCTTATCAACCAGATCGATCAGCGGGTCGCGGCCGTGCGGCTCAGTCGTGTAGCCATATCCGATCCTCAGAATGACGGATCCCGATTCCCTAAATTCATGTAGCATTGTCAGCCCGCTCTATCACCTCGGGTGTTCTGGAACACTTACTTCCGTATGTTCGGAATCAAGTCGCCCTTAGCGTTAAGCAGTCGCAACAGGAAACGACGGGACTCCACGTCGATGATGCCATCGTACTTGGAGCTTGCTGCGACCGTGCCCATCTCGCGATGAAGGGCCTTCCGATGTGCGCGAAAGCGGTTCGAGTATGGGAGCAGACCCAGCGTATCCTTCCACCCAGTGCTGCGAGAACAGTTAAACCCATTTTATCCTCGGCGTGAAAGGAAACAGCTCAGGTAAATGACACACATCTCTGCAATCGGGAGGTGAGGCCGGGAGGAGTGTAGCGCCGATCGCTTGTCTAAAATTTCGGTCGCTAATTGAGGGTCATTCAGGATGATAAGTGTTTGTCCGAAGATCGTCACCGAGCTGATGCGTCCTACCCCCAAAGCAAGATATTAGTACTGTTTGAACCGTTCCATATCATTGCTTTCGAGACTTCGGTACCGTAAAGACTTTTGTGCTTCAGCCAGTGCAACCAGTCCGGCGTGCCTGGTGGTGGTAGGTCCAACAGGTTACCGATGATGGGCTTTGGGGGAGGTCCCGGTGGGAGTTGTGCTGCATTTCTTTTCGTACTGTGAAACGATTTGATAGCATATAGACCAATAAGGACTAGGATGAGATTGATGATGAGCGACATGAGGACGAAGACACTCGGTTACGACCTCTGGGGAAATAGGAAGACCATGGTTGGGCCATCGTCCTTCTTATGAGGTTACCCCTTGGCTCCGGAGAAGATCTTCGGTCACACGTCCACCATACACTCAGCTAAGCATCTAAAGGCAACGCGCCTGACCGGGGTCGTGTTCCAGTTGTAATCAATATGTATGTATAGTGAGCCTGTGGTTGGCTCGATATGGGTTTAGTGGAGCCGACCAGCGCAAGATACGTGAAGAGTGTGCATATATTAAAACTTACGCCGTACCAACTGGGGGACGTCCCAGCCGCAGACTAATATGGATATTCTGGTCGTGATGTCGCACATCCCTACGCCCAGCCTGTTAATGTCTGGCTTAAACATCGCTCCACCTGGTTTTAGACATCCACAACCAACTTCCACCAGCACCGCAATCCGTGGGTAGAATGTCTCGACGTAGGATTAGCTTCTCAGAAAATAGTGTAGCGGGGGGAACGAGACAACTAGTGGCTGGAAACCGACATGGGTAATGCTACTAGTTCAGCTACGCCTCTGCTATTGTGGAGTCAATCAAACATCCCCGGATCCCAGCATCAACGGGAGGAGAGAGATCTTGGCATTCATGTTCTCTCCCACTGAACTTGAGTTCCAGTTACTACGCGCCTTCCATTGATTCGTCGGCGAATGGCGGGATATATCAGAGCGTCTATATAGCCGTTGACATGGAACTCAGAGCGCATTTGGTCACCAGTAGCGACTACACAATCCCCGTATTTGCCTTCTTCCCTGCAAACGGGAATCTTAAAACTACAGCAAGAAGAAATGACTCAGCAAACAGGTGGGGCTACGCCTCAGCCGAAAACTAAACAGGCTGCCTGAACCCTTTAAAAGCAACTGGTCGTCGAGAGAAGGAGCTTCAGCTTTGGCATTGGAGACTTTATCGCGCTCTTGTAAGGAACCTTGTCGCCCGCCGAAATCAGGAACAAGCTCAAGACCCTTTCCAGCGGCCTAGACGCTGCTTACGGAGACGCCGTAAAGCGAATAGAGAGCTAGCTTCCAGAGCCAAGCTAGACAGCAAATAGACAGCAAAGGATGTTCCCGCATGGATAGTTGGCGCGACACGGCCTTTAATCCCCCTCGAGCTGCAGCATGCACTGGCAGTCGAGATACGCGCGTCTTCCCTGGATGAGGAAAATATTCCCGAAATCAATGACCTCGTTTCGACCTGTGCTGGACTAGTCCCGATTGATGAGCGAAGCATTGCTGTCAGAGTGGCTCACTACACAACCCAAGAGTACCTCGAGCAACACCGGACTACTCTTCTTCCTAATGCACATTCTTTGCTTGGGAGTGCCTGCATTACATACCCGAATTTCGATGCGTTTCAAAGCGGATTTGCACCCCCTCACGAGGAATTGGATATCCGCCTCAAAGACCATCCTCTGTATTCCCTACTCAGCACTGAGTTGGGATATCCATATCAAAGCCGGGGATGAGCACTCAGACCTGATTTTGGAATTTCTGAGGAACCAAGAAAAGGTCGCCGCCTATGCCCAAATAGTGCTCAATAAAAGAGAGCCCGAGGTGCCAGTCAACGCATGGTACGGAAGATAGAGGCACTACGTGTCGCAGTCTATCTCGGACTTTACGAGGCCGCGAAGTTTTTCTTGGTGAAGGGCTTGTTGGTCGATATTCAGGATAGCGTTCAGCGAACCCCTTTATCGTGGACGGCAGAAATCGGTTCCCCCAGAACAATTGACATCTTGTTAGTCGAAGGAACCGATCCAAACGGCGCTGATATTCACGGCCAGACCGCTCTATCCTACGCTGTGCTGTAAAAACACGAGGATGTGCTTCGGGTCCTCAAAGCGAGAGGGGCCTAAATGGATTCCAATGATGAAAGCGGGAGAACTCCGCTATTTCACGCCACTTGGGGCGGCCACTAGACCATGGTAAATCTCCTCCTCAGAGAGGGTATCGATGCAAATTGCGAAGACAAGAATGGGCCAACACCCCTTTTCGGCGCTATACAGCACACCTTTGACGGGCGGTTTGAGACGAACAAAAGAGTGAGAATCGTGGATCTATTATTACCAAAAGGTGTCGACCTCATTCGCAAAGACAGAACCGGCCAAGTCCCCTTATTGTATGCAGTCGAAAGCGGAGACAAGGTTTTGTTGAAGCTACTCCTGGAAGCAGGTACCGATATCGAATTTCAAAATGATAAAGGGGAGACTGCGCTGTCCAACACAGTGGAACGTGGGCATAGGGACGTCGTCGAGCTTTTATTGGAGTGGCACGCCAACCCAGAATGCAAAGGTCATGACGGCCAGACCCCACTGGCAGCATCAGTAAGACGCGGAAATGTGTCTATGGTACGTATTCTTTACGAGGGTGGTGCTGATGCCAGTATCAAAGATGTGTCCTTTGGGAAACCTGCGCTCTCATATGCTGCCTGGAGCGGGTACGTATCTATTGTGAGAGTTCTGCTTGAAAGGGGTGCATATCCAAGCTGCAGGGATAAACAGGGTCGCACGCCATTGTCTTGGGCAGTATAGTATGGGCAGTTTCCAGTGGTTTCGATCCTGCTTCAAATGAGAATTGACCCGACATTGGACGAAGATCTATGCCGGCAAAACCCATTGGAATATGCAGCGTCAAACGGTCATCATGCGGTCATTGGTTTGCTTTCAAGCATGAAATTTGTCGCCAAAAACCCCAAGTGCAAAGCCAACCAGAAAGGTCGTGGGAGTCAGAGCACGACTAAATGGTTTATGATAGAGGATTGAGCTGGGCTACTCAAGGCATTGCTATCTGACGTGCATATCTGAACCGGTCCCCTGCGAATGTCTTGCGAAATTCGTAAACAGAGTACAGTGGCCGGGCTAGATACGGATACACTGCACCGAATATGTGAGATTAAGTATGACCTGTGGAATGTAGGATTCAGATTAGTTGCGTGTGGTTCGGATTCGGACTCAAAATTGGCAAGAGTATCGTAGACTCACCGAGACAACTGTAACCGGGTGCCGATATGTGCAATGCTACTACTAACTCAGAGACATCTCTTCCAATGAGAAGATAATCAAGCACTCTTTTAATGCTGGGATGTGGTAGCATCGCCGACTGTTTCTCCCGCTCCGTCCTCAGGGTTCTACTAAGATTCAACCCTCACAACGCCTGGAGGACAAGATATTTCTTTCCATCGATATTTATACTGCACCACATTGTATATAACATCAGCATTAGGTATAGACATTGCTATATTGCCATCTAATAAAGTGAGCCATGGTAATTGGTAACTGATCCCAGAACAACGAACTCTTTTTATTCAGTCAATCGTCGATATTCTCATCCTCCATGATATATCTTGGTGCGATGCCGATGTTGTAAAGAGAAATGAACACAAACGAAAATTAAATCATATCAACCCCTAAAAAGGGAACGAATAGTACATACAAATTAAAATTGGCATTGAAAGGATATAAGAGAATTCAAAGATATCGTTGTGACCTTGTGCGTTGTCTGTGTATGTACTACTAGAAAATCCAGCGGGGTCACCCCGGTCTAATGGCTGCAACCTGACTGTAGTTCAAGGGTCTAGATTATCTAGCAATTGCTTCGAAATTCTGTTCTTGCTACTAGATCAGAATTTGAACTCGCCAAAGGCGTCAATGATACGTTGGATAATTCCCGACCGCCAGGTATCAAGCTCCACCGTAGTATTCCAGAGACTAAATACTAAATTTGCCTCCGAATCCTGATATATTGGCCATTGAACATTCACATTGGTCACTGCCGTAGGTTAGCATTATCGTAAACGTAGGCGCAGGGTAGTATCGACCTACATTGATGGTTGTTTGGCGAAAGTGTGGTCGCGAAGCTCAACCACATTCGAGCCATCAAGTGGCTCACGTTTCGCAACTGGCTTTCGATTTGCGGGACAGATGACGATAGTGGATTGAGCGTATACCCGACTCCATCAGAGTTGCCAAACACGAAAGCAACCTCCTGGAAATGAGCTGCACCGAGGACTTGAGGCGAAATGCCGTTAGGAACGACGTTGAAGCGGTAGCTGTAGACAGGCACACCGTGCTCAGCCCACATCTGCGTACTATAGCGCCTTGGGGCATTGACAAGGTAATCGCCGATATAGAATGTGCTGTGTCCGTAGAGCGAACCATACTTCGACGAAGGTGAGACAAGGACGGTTCCCAGATCCGCTTTGACCTGCAACGGAGACATATGGAGATAGTCGTGAATTAACGCATCAAGCGTCTTACTAGCAAGATACTTTCCCGGTCCAAACCCAGTAATCACAGCCTTCAGGTCAGCCGGGCTATTGATCGCGCCGAATGATCCAGAGGCGATGTACCCCGTCCCTTCATTCGTGTTAGATCCAATAAGCAATGGCACCTTGACGAAAATTCCCTGTGCAAGTGCGACCGATGGAAACCCAGCAATCATTTCTCCATCAATCACTGGAAAGAAGAATTTCTGCTGGAACGTGGCTTTCAGCGAGTCTACCGGTGTTCGCCGTAGACAGTCAAGGCTCCTTTCTGCACCGAGACAACCGGTAGCATTGAGGACATCCTGATACATTGACTCCTGTTCGTCTAGCGGGACAAGAGCTGCTGAGCTAAGTGGGCTACCACTCTCAGCGATAGCAGCACGGAAAAGCCCATCGTCGCGACCCTGGTATGCAAGGAGGTGATAGCCCACGGACAGGGCTCCACTTGATTCCCCCTGGATTGTGACCCGAGTCGGGTCTCCGCCAAATGCTGCGATGTTCTCCTGGATCCAATGTAATGCCATGCGTTGGTCATATAGACCAAGATTCGCGAGTCCAGACTCGTTGATCGCACAACCAGACAGAAATCCAAACCCAGAGACCCGGTAATTGAAACTTACTCCGATTACGGGAGTGCGCATCGTCACGGACTCCTGCACAAGGAAGGACATATTGTATCGCTGGTCCGCGCTACCCCCTTCCTGTAGCCCACCACCATAGATATACACAAGAACAGGTAACAGCGAAGGAGAGTTTGTTTTAGACGGGCGGATAACATTGAGAGTGAGGCAGTCCTCGTGTTCTTCATGCGGGAAACCGTCCTGCGTGTAGCCCGGTAGAGAAAGCGGCGCGGAGTGGCACCAGAACCCGTACGATTCTGCTGACCTTGGGGACTCCCATGACACATTGAGCGGCTCCGGACGTTGATAGCGTAGCTCCTCCACGGGAGGCTGGGCGTAAGGAATTCCAAGAAAGAAATCCTGGTTATATTGGGCATTATGTATGCCGACGAGGGTTCCATTTTTGATCTTGGCGACAGGTTCAACGTCGCGGCCGTCACACTGCCAGAAGGCAGGTAGCAGTGCCACAGGCCAGAGGTAACTAACGACTGGAGACCACGGCCACATCTGAGATAGCTACGCGGGGGCGAAGTCGAGAGGAAATGAAGTTCGATTGACACATAACTGCCAAGGAAGGGGCGTTGGTCACATGGTCTCCTGCAGGTTTCCGATAGTCTATGCATGAAGATCAGTTCCAGAATAATAATTCTGAATTTATGTAGAGTAGGGATATCTATTTACTATATAATTCTCACTATAAGTCTATCTACATCTTGACCCCATGCCCGCGACTAGAACTTAACCCACAACTTCGGCCCCGTCTTCATCAGACGAGCAACAATCACCAGTGCTGTGCCGGCAAGCGTGAGAACGCCACCGTACACTTTCATTCCCGTAAATGAGCCATCGTTGCGCGCCAAGATTGCTCCGGCAATAGGACTCGTAGTGAGCCCGGGAATTGCTGCAGCGAGAAACAGGAGACCGTTGCGATACCCAAACTCTTTGGGTGGGGAGATTTGAGCGATTAGCGCAGGCGATAGGGATACATATGACCCAGAGAAGAATCCGAAGAATGCCGCGAAGACTATGCTCGCTGCGTTGCTCGATGCCGGGATCCAGAGTGCCAAAATCAAAATACCCGTCGCCGCGCAGACGGACACAAAAATGTTATAGCGACCAAGTTTATCGGCAACGAGTCCCGTTCCCAGCCTTCCGAAGAAACTACTAAACGGTTAGTAGGCGGCGGCGAGGCTTAGTAAAGCAGAGGGATGTTTACCTAGCTGCGTTGAGGATTGGCACCAGATATTGAGATAGCTCAACCGACATCCCTTGGGCCGTCGCCGAAACGACCAAGTAATTGATTGGAATATAAATGCCAAAGGTGAGCAAGGCGTAAGCGCCCATGACGAGTAGTGAGAGTGGTTCACGAAGGGGCCGAGAGAGATCCTGTGCAGTGACCTTCTGGGGTTGCGGCGGCACTCGGCACCTGACGGTGAAGTTCGCAATAATGAGCAGGAAGAGTATAAGGAAGGCGACACTACGCATCGCCCATCCAAAGCCGACGCTGTTAATGAGATGTGTGACCATAATGGGGAAAATGACACCGCCCATGCTGGATCCGGTTGCTAATATCCCGAACGCCGCACCCCTTTTCTTATCGAACCATCCGCTCACACTGCTGAGTGCTATATGCAGTCAATATACGGAGCTTTAACAGACATAGGAAGATGCGAACCTGGCTGAAAAATGGCAGCCGCACCAATAGCACTACAAACACCCTGTGCAAGAAGGAGCTGGTAGAATTCTTTCGATATTGACGCCATCATCAGACCGAAAACATGTAGAAAGGTGCCCACAAGGACAAGGTATCGTGGGCCATATCTGTCGTATAGAAAGCCGATTATTGGACCCTGCTTTTATATTAGCAAGTTGCACGAACTATGAGCCTGAAGGGACCTGTACCGATCCTAACATGAAGAAAATCTGAAGCGATGGGATCCAGGAAACCGTACTAGCGGAGTATTGCTTCAAAATGTTTCTCTTATAATATTCCTGGAAGATACCGACACCTACCGAAAGTCCTTTTGTCAGGAAACGCTCTTCGGATATAGAATGGCAAGAGCATTTAACTTACTGTTCACCCATCCAAAACTACAGAAGGAGGTACACCAGGCTCCGGCGACCACAGACCAGGCGATGAAGCCACCGTCCGGCGGAGAGTCGATTGCTCCTTCTTTTGCAGACAGTGCATTCTCTTCAATGCGTGTGTCACTGGAAGTACGGTCAGGCTCAGGGCCGGTTGTCGATGTCTTGCCTTCGGACGGGGACATGGTGAATTACTGCAAGCGGAAGACCAGGCTGAGATAGACTGAATAAAACTCAAACAAACCGTAAAGCGATCCTCCCGGAGTGATATATAAAACAGCAACGGGTACAAGGGAAGCGACAAAGCTCCTGCACTTATATCTTTTATGGTTAAGAAAAAATCGCATCATCGTTTCGGTGAATTGCGGATCCTTCCCTTCGGCGTTTACCTGGGTCACGGCGATGATATGCGCCTTATGGGGCCAGCCTAGCTGCGATCACTGCTAGCTGCTCCTACAGACAAATGATTGCCTGGTCTGTACGAGTGTAATTTTAGAGCTAACCTAAGAAAGCCTTTGTGTCCAAAATTAGCCTGAACGTGGTCTCACCTGAAATCACCGACGGACTTAAGCTGCCTCCACTCCCGTCGGCTTAATGCCAAGTTTCGGTATTTTGCTGCATTGCTTACCAAAAAAAGGGGACAAAGGAGGAAGGAGGAGTGAAACAAAAGTCGTCGTCGCCCATCCTTACAATTGTCTTATTCCCCGGACGCTTTATACAAGGCGTTGCGGACAATGAGGAGCGATGCCAAAGAGTCAGAGCGAGGAGTCCAAGCAAACACAGCTGATTGAGACCATGCAGTATGCAGCGCAGGAAACCCCTGGCACCCCAGTAAACGGGCTCACTGATTTCCATATGGGCCCAGGGAAGAAGTAAAATGGAATATCGAAAACTAAGTTAGTCACCACGTTGATCCGCTATCCGCTGCCATTCCCGCAAGTGTTTCGGCAAAACGGTGGTAGAAGACATACGATGCATGCTTCTCTACAATTCGGCGTTGTCCATCAGGGCTCGGTGTCTCGGAAATCGTGAGAAGAGTTTTCGGTAGAAGTCCAGAGACCAACTACGAAGAACTTGGCGTCTAAAGCTTGTGTTCCGGGCGGCGTTTCATAGAACACAGGCCCGACATGATCTAGGGAATAGTGACCCGCCAACCAGATATCAAGGTCGTTCCAACCACGCGTGTAATACTGGACAGCTCGAACTCCTTATCTACATCCGAGTGATGATCAACAGAGGGGAGGTCGATCTTGTGTGAGCAGCTTGGTGCCGAGCGTGGCTTTCCTTGCACTGCTTAGCCTGTGCTGGATCAGCAGTACAAGTTTGCTTACATTGCTCCACTGCGCTCACCAGCTGGTCGTGCTATGGAGCGCTCTTCAAACAAACCCCAGAATTCATAATTCTCGAGAAAGCATGACCTAAAAGCTTGTGAAGAAGTCCGTCATGGGTTGCCTCCGGGGATCCGGTTTACTCTGTCGCTTGGGAATGTCGCTTGGAGAGAGAATTTGAACCAAGGAAAGTCAGGCGCCTTTGACAAAAAGGTTGAAAAGTGGCCAGTTCCTCGAAAAGATTAAGAATTGTCTGCAAGGCTTTCATACAGAGCCACAAGTGGAGTGGCGTCAAACATCTGCGAGCTCATCCGCAACGCCTTTTCGAGATTTTAAGAAGATGAACAGTCGCCTTCTTCGACGATCAACGCGGCAGAGGACGTCAAAGCGTAATCAAACCCTGGCCTGTATTCGCGAGGCGATTGATGTTTCCTGCCAACTTACGGAATCAATCCGAGGCATCACCTGCTATCAGGGTGCACGGGTCCATTCCGGCGCTATTCGGGTGCATCCCGAGTGCCGAGTTTCTCTCAGATAGGCACGCAGCATGGAATTCGGGCGCAGTTTGGAGCTGATTGATTCATACACTGCAATCATCATCTCACCACCATAAGCATTCAACTCCTCCCCCCATCTCATTTCCCGAACGAATGGCGTCCACGACGCCGCAAAGCATCCAGTCTAATCGCGATACAGTACTGGATATCGCACGAGCGTGCCAGATATCGATCGTTGCCGGAATTCGCATCCTGATCGTTTTTCTTGTTCTTGCCTGGCTGCAAGAGCAGGTTAAGCCACCGCACCACAAAAGGGGCAAAAATGGAAAACGATACCGCTTCCCCCCTGGCCCACGTGGTTACCCTATTATCGGTAATCTACTGCAATTATGAGCAGCACGAGATGGCGTAGACCACAAATTCGTGAGTCTAGAAACGCACACATGCCCAAGCACCTCGCTGACACGCCCGTGTAGCAACTCGCCCTCTGAGACTACGGCGAGATGGCGACGTTGCATCTCGGCTCAAAAACCTGGGTCTTCCTCAATTCGCACCGGGTGGTCCAGGAAATCATCGCAAAACGAGGAAGGTTGACAAACGGCCGGTCCCGGTACCCAGTGGCCAGCGACATCGTCAGTCGGAAGGGTCGGTCGTTGATCCTGCCCCCAGAGCAATGGAGCGAGAAGCGCCGGGTAATGCACCATCTTCTCAGCGGGACCGCGTTGAAGCAATACGGCGAGTTCCAAGAGCTGGAGAGTACACAGGTGCTGGCCGAGTAGATCTATAAGCCTCACGACTGGTTCCGCAATCACTATCGGTACGCCAACTCAGTGATTCATCGGATTGCCCTAGGCGAACGGTTCCACATGTCTGCCCAGCACCTGGTCAATACGCAGCGGATCGTGGCGGAATTTACGCGCGCCATCGGTGCGAGTCGTGCTGACTGGATTCCAATGCTGGCTGAGATTCCTGTAGCGTTGCAATGCTGGAGGCCATATTGGGAACGGATTGGACAGTTTCACTACGACGTCTATCGCACCTGGTGGGACCCGGTGAAGAAAAAGATCGACGAAGGAACAGCGCCGCCGTCATTTGCGCGGGATGGTCTTTTGCATCCAGATGCCAGGTTCTCGGGCGACGAGCAGGAGGCAATGTACGTTACCTTGCAGTTGGTCGAAGCCGGGAGCGATACAACACGGGAGGTCTTGAATTGTTTTTGTCATGTCGGCCTTGTGTTGCCCGGATAAATTTCATCAGTTGCGAGACGAAGTGGAACAAGTTTGTGGCCGCAACGCCAATCGGCTCCCTGGGTTGGCTGATATGGAAAGCATCCCGTATGTTCATGCCTACGCGAAGGAACTACTCCGCTGGCGGCCGATCTTTGTGTCTACGCCATATCACAGGCTTACTCAAGACATTGAGTTCGAGGGATACTCGTTCCCTGCTGGTACTTGCTTCGCTATCAATGAGACTGCTGTCGGTTACGAATGCGAGAACCCGGCCGAATTCATCCCTGAACGGTGGCTCAACGGCAAGGAAATGGATATTACGCACGAACTTTGGCAATTTGGCGGAGGCAGAAGAGTCTGTGTGGGCTATAAGCTAGCACAGAGAAGCTTGTTTCTCAATATCGCTCGTCTGGCGTACTGCTTTAATTACGCGGCTGTAAGTATTGCTTGTTCCTCTGCTAAACGCTCGTGCTAACCGGTCGTTGATCGAAGACGGGTCCGATTGACAGTCGCCACATGAACTACGAGAGTACGGACGAACCTTTTCCCGCCATACCCACGGTTAGGAGTGAGGCTCATGCCAAGCTAATCTTCGACGAAGGGGAAAGGCTCGATGTGATAGAGCTCGCGAAGCAGCCGTATGAAGATGTTCCGTCCTGGGGGCCCGCGTACTGAGAGTTACATGTATCTTTTGGGGTGGTCCTCCAGTATTGATGTTCGGCTCCGTAGAAGCTTCTGACTTATCAAATACTATACATTATTCTAGTTATTGTTTTCTCTTCGGACGTCGCGTTATTTGCTCTCTGTTGGTTGAGTGTTGTTCCTCTTTCGGGAAAGACAAGCCCTCTTCGAGAAGCTCCTAGTCATCACCCACGCCATGTCTTGAGCATCAGTCGATGGAGCTGGCTAGATCAGTTTGTGAAGGGGTTTACCACGGACAGTGCGTGTCTATCTCCGCGGCAGTTTTCAAGATGATCACCCTAGCCATCTATGGTGTTCCTTAGCAAGCCCGAGGAAATGTAAGGAAGGTCCCACGCTACCCACTCTTTCAGCACATCGCTCTTAATTCAGTCTTATCCGATGACAAATCGACCGCAGAGTATGGATACGAGATAGTTAGAACCATGGGCTGCCGCTATTTGTGCACGAATATCTCGGGGAAGCCGAACTGCTAGTCACACCAGCGAACTCATGTAGGGTTGAACGCCAGTCACGCACTCTGCTAGCGGAAATGCAAGCCACAAATTGATAAAGTCAGGGAACGGAAGTAAACATATCATACAATCAGAATACTAGTCTGGGCCCAGAACGGGACTATGACCAGAAAGCCACTAGCCCCAACGAAAAGCAGTTCGCACGGTCAATAGACTTCCCGTTTCTTTCAGCCATAAAATCTTATCTGAAGGATCTATTATGCAGATTCCCATCGGCTGGGCACAGCCCCCGTTTCTGCACCTCGAATGTCGCCGAACACGATCAAAACCACTGTCACTAGTTTCTGACAAGGATAGAGCATGTCCCCGAAGAGCAAATCAGGATATTTCCCTACTGAAAGCTTCAATATAACCTCATCCGAGGCACTATTGCGGCTGAACAATGGACAAAAATGTCTCCGAGAAGGAAGAGGAGGAAAGCCGCTTAGGGCAACAGCTCGGGCACCTTGGTTCGCCGATCGGAGAGAGGTTTACATGGCCTTTCATGCATTCCTTGGTTTTTTTCCCGCGTGAAAGACTTTTCCTCTCATTCACATTCAAGAATTTCTTCGACCGTTTGGAAAGGATGAAATAATGTCCGACCTGATCGACCGGGCAGAGGGACGTGATTCACCTGTGTTGTCGCCGTCGTCGTCTTCAAGCGGGGCATCGACGCCCAAGCCCTATGCCTCGTTGAAACCCATGCACGGCTGGAGGTTATGGACCACCATCACTGCGTATGGTTAACACTACGATAGACATTGTGGTGATGAATACTCACCTTTGTTTAAGGCTATTCCTCGCTCTACTTCTATCCACCCTCGAGACAACGATTGTGTCCACCGCGCTGGTCTCCATCGGCTCCCAACTGGGCGACTATGACAGGGCCAACTGGATCGTCGTGTCGTACCTGCTTACGTATACAGGTATGTTAGACTCACTACTTAAACGTCAAGCTGATATATAGCATTGCTACATAGGGTTCCTGATCATCTACGCACGATGTAGCGATATCTTCGGTCGGAAGACAAGCTTCCTCGCAGCGCTTATCACCTTCACGGTGTTCTCGCTCGCCTGCGCAGGCGCGAAAACAATGAATCAACTGTACTCCCCGATTCCCTCCACGCATTACGCTCTCGCTAACCCCTCAATATCTAGAATATGCTTTCGTGCGCTACAAGGCGTCGGTGGAGCAGGCATCTACAGTATGGTAATGTGCGTGATGGTCGAAATCACACCCTTCAAAATGATCGGACCGGTCTCAGGCGTGATGAGCTCCATCTTCGCCATGTCGAGTATCCTCGGCCCAGTGATCGGCGGTGCAATCACATCCAACACCTCCTGGCGCTGGGTCTTCTGGCTGAAGTAGGTCAACTCTCCAGCACAATGGACAAACCGCTAACAGCATAGCGCCCCGGGCGGTGGCATCGCAATCGCGCTGGCAGTCTGGATCTTCCCCGTCAACGACGGTCCATTACCCATCAACTGGCTGAGCTTCAAGCGCCTTGACTGGCTCGGCATCATCCTCTCGCTATCAGGGTCCGTGTTCGTACTCGTCGCCCTAGAACAAGGAGGCATCGCATACCCCTGGGGCAGCCCGTTTATCATTATCTGCTTCGTCATCAGCGGATTCTCGTGGATCGGCTTCGGCGTGTGGGAGACGTATCTGACCTCCAAGCGAGAGCAATGGTCCATACTCCCCGTGTTTCCGGTGTGGCTCGCTCGGCGTCGAGTGCTCTGCGCTGCTCTAGCGTATCTTCTCCACCCTCACCCCCCATTTCAACAGAACATCTCATTAACGGTAACGTAATAGCGCGGCCTTCCTAACCGGATTCCCCTTCATGATGTTCGTCGTGTTCCTCCCGCAGCGATTCCAAATCCAAGAGCGCCTCAGCCCCGTCACATCAGGCATCAGGATGCTCCCAATGCTGCTACTCTCCTCCTTCGGCGCCGGCTGCGGCGGAATCATCAACTCGAAAAAGAACGTCTCGTTCTACACGCTGCTCACCGCCATCACGCTCCAGATAATCGGTCTCGGGCTAATGGCTACACTCCCGGCGTCGGGGAGTTTACCAGCCGCTCAATACGGGTTCCAGGCGATTCTGGGCCTGGGATTCGGTCTGTCACTCACGAGTCTAGTGATAATTTCTCGGATGGAAGTGGACGGCCAAGACCTCGGTGAGATGATACACTCTCCTACCATTCCGGTCCTATGAAGGAGACTAAAAGACTAACAAATGTCGCTCAGCAATCACAATGGGCGCAGTAACCCAAGTCCGTGTCCTAGGCGGCACAATGGGGATCTCCTGCGGTCAGGTCCTCATCAACAAATACATCCGCGGGAACCTCCCGGGCGTGTTGTCGTCTTCTGAGCTGAGCGGCCTCATGCAGTCGTTATCGATGATTAGTCGCCTGAGACCGCAGCAGCAAGCAGTGGTGAGTCAGACCTACGGGTATGCATTCAACGACCAGACAAAACTGGTGCTCTGCTTCGCTGCCGCTGCATGGGCAGTTAGCTGGGGTGCGTACCGACGCCACGCAAAGGGGCTAGGGGAGGAGGGTGCGTTGCCCGGTCAGGTAGTTGAAGAGGGTCGACGGGGCGCAGCGAAGCTGTCGGTGTTTGAGGGGACAGGGATATGGTGTGATGCGTTGAAGTCGTTGCAGGAGACTATTAGGGATGAGTTGGAGGGGAGGGGGCTGCCGCCACTGGCGGAGATTGATTCACGGGGGAGGTTTGCTTGACCAAGACTCTGCGGATGATAGTTGTTTAGATCGATAATAATTCCGATACTCATGATATTGTCTTGGTATCGTTATAGAACTTGGCCAGCCTCTGTAAGTTGGAATTTAGCTCTGATCAGAGAATAAGCCGGCACAAATCCTTGGTGGAAGGTATCATCACTCGCGATATTTCCGCCAATGGTCATCTTTCACCATTATACAGAAATCCCGGCCCGTCCATGCATGTCAGCCTGTAGACGGATCCATTACTTGCGTGACGGATGGCCCGAGCCTGGCAAGACTCTCATATCATTCGTTCCACTGATATCGATATCGTTATCTAGCAGGGGAAGACCAGGAGCAAAAGTCAACGAAAACAACCAGTATACTCATTTCCAATCATAGCCCAAAAACCGACCTAGCCAACAACATCACCCAGTAAAATATCAAATCAAGCCAACACCCCAACGGGAACCCCAAGAACAATCCCCAACCCAACGAGCACACAACAAGCTCCAATAGCCCATAAATCCCAGTTCCTCGCCCTCCAACCCGGCATCCTCATATCCGCCGTCTGAAGATGCATAGCCCTCTTACAATCCGGCCCGCCCCTCCTCCCCTCGAAATCAGCCAGCGTCTCCTCGATCAAATCAGCAGCGAGGTGCTTCCTCCTAGCCGCGATAGAAGCAATCATCTTCATACGGTCGCGATTCTGCGCAAAGCTCCCCGTTGTATCCCGACTAATCGTCACCAGAGCGCCATGTAGTTCCTCAGCATCGAGAGTATCCTTGTCAAGGGGAATGGATACACCCGCGTCGCGTAGTCGGAGGGCGTTTTGGAGCTGGTCAAAGTAGACGCCGATAGTGACTAGACGAACACCGTGATAGAGCGCTTCGTTGACGCTAGCGGGACCGCCGTGACTGAGGAAGATGTGGGTGTGGGGGTGGTTGAGGACGGCTCTTTGGGGCGCGAAGTCCGTAAAGAAGATGTGCGGGTGTGAACCGGCGACGAGGTCGGCGACTGTGTGCCCTTTGAGGGCGTTGGGGGCGCGGGCGTTGAGGTCGAATTGCTTGAGGGCCATGCCGCGCATGGCCCAGATGATGCCGTCGACGAGGCCGTCTTGCATGGTGCGGGTGGCGCCGTCGAGGATGCACTGCAACGTGCGATCGGGGAGTAGAACGTGGGTTCCCAACGAGATGTAGAGGACTCGCTTATGTTCTTGGATGAATATCTCGATTTTACCGCTTAGACCCGGGAAGTCGTCTGAGAGGACGGGTCCGATTGCGGCCACATTGGGCGGGAGGTCTTTGGCTGGTTCCAGGCCGAAGAAGCTGTTGACGAGGAGGAGGTAGTCTGGCTTCGGCCGCGATGGCAAGGCGCGATGGACGCCCATTCTGACTCGCATGCGGCGCTGCCAGCGTCGATACCGGACGATGTGTGGTAGTGCCCTTACTAGAATGAGATAGTTCTGCAAGCGTTGCCAGAGACTTGCATGCTCGGATGTGAGGACTTTCACTTGGAGGCCTGCCGCGCCTGGAATGTAGCTGGCGGGGAGCATGTTGGTCGGCATTTGAGGCCAGTGCATCGCGATCGGAATGTCATTCTCGACTTGCATGTCTCTCGCCGCATCAACCCAGTAATCGGCAATGATGAAGTCTGGCCGTGAGACTGGGTCTTGGACTAATGCTGACAGACTTGGGTAGACGGTCTCCCACGTGGATTCTAAATAGATCTTTGTGTCCATGATCGGACCAAAGCTATGGAACAGACCGAGTCTCCATTGTGACATCCTTAGGTAGGCAGTCTCCTCTGTCTCGGTGGTTTGGCCTGGGCCAAGGATATGGACATTGGAGAAGAAATCATAATCGTTTACCCATTTTTGTTGGCCGTCAAGGGTAGCGAAATCAATGATATGCCCTCGGCAGTGGAGAATTCGAGCTATTTCAAAGATGGCAGCTGCGAAGGTCAGTTTAAAAGCTCGCCAGACTCAGATCTGCAAAACCCGTGGGCTGCGATACGTGCATTGAGATGGATAAGGGATGACATACTTGCATTTGTCTTCCCTCCAGCAGTAACAACAATTAAGAACCGCCTCGGAGTAAGCTCCCTGTTTAGCACCGGGTATGGAGTGGCATCTATCGATTTCTGTTCCATAGTTGAAGTTCTCTGCGACATAACACCTTCCAGACAAGATGAGGGTAACCGCAACGGGTCCTTCTGAGTACACAATTGCTGCCGTACGAGGACTTAGGTTAACAAAGACATTGTTCAACTCAGTCCATAAATGTGATTGATAGACTAGTATTAGGACATAGTTAAATCCAAAAATGGGGAAACGGAAACGGCGTCCTCGCTCGTAACTTACCACTACTACAAACTAGGTCCAAGAAATGACTAGCTAGAACGACACTTGCATTAAGTTGCAGAATGCATTTCAGCTGGATAGCCCCGTGTGGTAGCTGCAGATATTGTCCCAGCCAAGCCTCGTGGCTACGCGACAGGACCAATCACATCACCAACAGCAGCGCGAGTCATCCAAATGTCGCCGAAATTCCAAGATAATCCTTTCACAAAGTCCCCGTCAAGGTTGATACTCCATGCAGTCCGCATCTGGGCCCAGACGCACTGCACCTGCGAACTCCACGAGCGAACAGGGATATGAGCTGACATAGGCAATTCTGACCTCCATGGGAGATAATTACGATCCAATCCTATAGACAATTTTGGTTAGTGCCTGTACATCTAGATGCTGCGTAGATATCGGCTACATGCAGGCAGAGCCGTACGCCTTATCAGGAGGTTCCGGCGGGCGAAAACAGTGCCTAGAGCGATAGGCTGACCTAGGCAGGTAGAAGGAACTGTCCTTGCTTTTGTTCAGTAAAGACAAAGGCTCTTGTTAAGAATGCCTCTACGATAAATCTGTGAATAGTATATAAACACCCCTCGTGAACTTTTGATTAGTAGTAGACAAGCTTACCTCTCATACAATTCAATACCGCAGTTTGCTCCACCATTCAACAGGTGCAACATCATAATGTCTTTATTCCACCTCCAGAACCAGGACAAGGCCATGCCTATTGCCATAATTGGCGTTGCGGGCCGATTCCCTGGCGATGCCTCCAATCCTGAAAAGTTGTGGGACATGGTATCCCAAGGCCGGAGTGCGTTGACGGAGGTTCCCAAAGACCGCTTCAACGTGGATGCGTTCTATCACCCTCACCATGAAAGACAAGGAACTCTCAACGTCAAGAAAGCACACTTCATGAACTCGGATATCTCCGAGTTCGATGCGCCTTTCTTTTCGATCACTGCTGCTGAAGCAAAGGCCATGGACCCCCAGCAGCGCATGGCTCTCGAGTGCACATACGAAGCGTTGGAGAACGGCAAGTGCCCTGGCTCGCTGAATACACACGAAGCTGACAGAGACATAAGCTGGTCAACGCTTGGAGGATATTGTCGGCTCTAACACCTCATGTTTCGTTGGCTCCTTCACCCGCGACTACAACGACCTTCTTGCGTGCGACCGAGAAAACCTACCTCTATACCATGCCACGGGCACTGGCGACGCAATCATGTCGAATCGCATTTCCTGGTTCTTTGACTTGAAAGGCCCAAGTGTCAGTTTAGATACTGCTTGTTCATCGTCCATGGTTGCTCTGCATCTGGGATGCCAGAGTCTCAAGACCGGGGAGTCCGAAATAGTAAGTCTCTTTTGCCATCCCTTCAAGCCGCCCCAGCATCTAACTTCACCTAGTCGATCATCGGCGGCACAAATCTCATGCTCATCCCAGATATCATGACGGCAATGACCTCCCTGCACTTCCTCAGCCCAGACGGCAAGTGCCACTCCTTCGACCAACGCGCTAATGGATATTCTCGCGGCGAGGGAGCAGCAGTCGTCATCCTCAAACCCCTCCATCTCGCCTTACGAGATAACGACGTGATCCGAGCAGTCATTCGCAACTCTGGGGTCAACCAGGACGGCAACACGCCCGGAATCACCTTGCCATCGGCCGATGCGCAGGAAGCGTTGATCCGACAGACGTACGATGGAGCTGGTCTCAGCTTTGCGGATACAGGCTATGTCGAGGCACATGGAACCGGCACACCCGCCGGCGACTCAGTCGAAGCGAGAGCACTTGCGAATACATTTGGCAGTGCCCGTGCTCATGGCGACCCCGTTTATGTCGGTTCTCTCAAAACTAATATTGGTCACCTTGAGGGTGGGTCTGGGCTGGCCCAGGTCGTGAAAGCCGTTTTCGCCCTGGAGAAGGGCGAGATCCCACCCAGTCTTTGGTTTGAGAATGCCAATCGCCGGATCCCACTGGACGAATGGCGTTTGGCTGTGCCAACAAAGCTCATTCCTTGGCCAAAGTCGGGTCTCCGTCGAGTTAGTATCAATTCGTTCGGATACGGGGGTACAAACGCCCATTGTATCCTGGATGATGCGTATCATTACCTGAAGGAGAGGAGGTTGAAGGGCAGCCATAACACGAAAACGGAGCATGGAGCCGAGTCCCCCACATCATCGACAGACTCTGGTATCCTGGTCACACCTCCTGCTCTAGATGAGATCACCTCATTGCTGCCAAAGGAACTCACTGGGCTTGGTGCACTCGACTACTTTTCCTCCTATAGGGAGAAGAAACGCTCCACTCTGTTCGCCTGGTCGTCTCATGAACAACTCGGTGTCGCTCGCACGGCCAACATCTACGCGGATTACCTGACTGCCAAGGAGGAGGCAGGGGTAGAGAGCCATGAGCTGCTGGAACGGCTTGCTCTCACACTCAGCGCCCGACGGAGTATCCTGCCCTGGAAAAGCTTCGTGGTCGCTTCCAACCTCGCGGAGCTCAAGCAAAAGCTACTGGACTTATCTAGGAAGCCCACTAGGTCATCAAAACCGCCGAAGCTAGCCTTTGTGTTTACAGGTCAGGGAGCACAATGGTTCGCAATGGGCCGGGAGCTTTGTGTGCATCAGATCTTTAGAGAGAGTTTGGAAGCTGCCAGTGCATACCTCGTCTCCATGGGCTGCCTTTGGTCGCTTTTGCACGAGCTCTTGCAGGATGAGAGCTCGTCGAACATCAACAACGCCGCTCTTAGTCAACCTCTCTGCACTGCGGTGCAGGTGGCGCTTGTCGATCTACTCAGGCACTGGGGAGTGAAGCCTTCAGCAGTCGTCGGTCACTCGAGCGGTGAGATTGCAGCTGCATACGCGAAAGGTGCCATCACTCGACAGGATGCATGGCTAATCTCGTACCATCGGGGTCGTTTGTCGGGCAGCATCCGTGGACTTGCACCTCACTTGAATGGCGCCATGATGGCGGTTGGATTGGGACCGGTCGACGTGCAAAAGTATTTAGACAAGACGACCGAAGGTAAAGTCGTGATTGCGTGCATCAACAGCCAGTCCAGCACGACGCTATCCGGTAACGCCTCGACTATCAAAAAGCTCGAATCCATGATTCAAGCGGACGGCCACTTCGCCAGACAGCTGAAGGTCGAAACAGCCTATCATTCCCCTCACATGAAGGTCATTGCAAAGCTGTACCTGGACAGTCTCTCCCACTTGACACCCACCCAGACTGAAGACAACGACATCAAGATGTTCTCGAGCGTCACAGCGGAACCAGTCAAGAGCGCTGAGCTGGGTGCTTCCTACTGGGTGGCCAACCTCCTCAGTCCAGTCAACTTCCTGGGTGCGGTCCAAACTCTCTGCAGCTACTCCGAGGGTGGAAAAAGCACAAGACGCGCTGCCAAGCCATATGCAGACGTCATGATGGAAGTTGGGCCCCATGCTGCTTTGCAAGGTCCTCTAAAGCAGATCCTCAACGCAAACCCAAAGACTGCTCAGATCCCATACTTATCCGTTCTCCGACGAGGAACCGATGCAAACTCATCCGCGCTCGAGGCTGTGGGCGACCTGTTCACCCAGGGCTACCCAGTCGACATTGTCAGAGTCAATGACGACCACATATTGCCGAGGCCAGTAGCCCATCTAGTGGATCTCCCGCCATTCGCATGGAACCGACAAAATAAATACTGGTACGACTCGTCAGTCGCAGACAACCATCGCTTCCGGAAACATCCCCGAAAGGATCTCCTTGGAAGCCGAATGATGGATGGCCTTGACAACGAGCCTCGTTGGCGCAACATCCTCAGGCTCAGTGAGGTTCCTTGGATGGAGGGTCATAAGGTACAGGGCTCCATCCTGTATCCGGCGGCTGGAATGATGATAGCGGCTATTGAGGCTGCAAAACAGGTGGCCGACACGGACAAAGAAATCGAAGGTTTCGAGTTGCGTGACGTTTTGATTGGCAAAGCCATCGTTATTCCTGCAGATGACCCTGGAGTGGAAACAATCCTTTCCTTGAGACCGTGGCGAATGGGGTCGCGAGCATCTACTTCTATTTGGCAAGAATTCGCCCTGTATACCAGTCAAGAAGGTTGGGACAAAAATTGCTCTGGCCTTATTCGAGTGGTTTACAAGGAGCACACAAACCCGCTTTTTATCGATGAGAATCAGAACAACGCTCAACGTATGAGGAAGGCATATTTCCAGACTGTGGAAGAATGCTCCGAGGCCCAGAATCCTCGCCAGTTCTATGATCATCTCAGCAACATCGGGCTGCAGTACGGTGAAATCTTCCAAAATCTTCTGGATGTCAAAGATGGTCAGTATAAGAGCGCTTGTGTCATTCGTATTCCAGATACTCGAAGCCAGATGCCCATGGGTTTTGAGTACGACCATGTCATCCACCCGACAACCCTCGACAACATGATCCAGATGGCCCTTCCAGCGAGCACCTCCCTTGGTGAGAAGATGACAATGCCCAAAGTTCCCGTATCGATCGACAAGCTATACATTTCTGCAGATGTTCCCTCGTCTCCGGGAACGCTCCTCCAGGGTTTCGCTATTGCAGAGGTGAAAGGATTCGACGAGGCCGAGGCCGACGTTGCCGTGTCGACGGCGAACTGGAACAAGCCACTTGTCACGTTCGAAAAGATTAAGAGCAAAGCGGTGACAAACATGCTTCACGGAGCTGCGGCAGATGCTGAGGCACTCAGGAAGCTGACCAGCTACTTGCACTGGCAAGAGGATATTTCTATGCTCAGCCAAGAAGAGACTAAAGCAATCTGTACGGGTCCAGCCCAGAAACTCGATTATGTCGAGCCGAACATCATTGCGGAACTCGAGTTGGGAGCCTTCATTTTTATGAAGCGGCTTCTGGCGACTATCACTCCAGAGGAGGTCAAGAGTTGTAGCCCGCATATGCAGACGTTCTACGAGTACATGGAGCGGACATATGACCTTGTCGCTAAGGGCCAACTCGCGCATCAGAGCGCGTTTCCGGATATCGACTGGTTGAATACCACACCGGAGTTCGAAGATGAGTTACTAGCTCGCGTCGCAAAGAGCTCCACAGACGGCGCCGTTATGTACCAACACGGCATTAACCTCGTCGAGATTTTTAGAGGCACTGTTCCTCCACTTCAAGCTCTCATGGAAAACAACCTATTGCATAATTTCTATGCCGACGGCGTAGGGTGTTCCGAGAGCTTTAGTCATTCCGTTGAGTATATCCGACTCCTAGCCCACAAGAACCCGAACATGAGGATCCTGGAAATCGGTGCTGGAACCGGAGGCTCAACACTTCCCATCTTAGAAAAGCTCGGTGGCCACAATGGAACGAGTCCCCTTTTCTCGAACTACACCTTCACAGACATCAGTTCAGGTTTCTTCGAAAAGGCACGCGAGAAGTTGAAGTGCTGGACTCCGTTTATGACCTATGCCCGTCTAAACATAGAGGAAGACCCCCTTTCACAAGGATTCAGTGAGGATAGTTACGATCTCATCATCGCAACCAATGTCCTCCATGCAACTCGGTTCATGGGAGACACGCTAGCCAATGTTCACAAGCTGCTGAAGCCTACAGGAAAGTTGGTGCTCAATGAAATCACAAACTCTTTGCTCCGAGTGCACATGATCGTCGGGTCTCTCGAGGGCTGGTGGCTCGGTGCGGCTGACAGTCGAAAATGGGGACCGACCCTGACGGAAGACGAATGGCACGACGTATTGAAACGCTCCGGGTTTACTGGGCTCGACATTGCTATGCGTGACTTCGAAAGCGAGCGCGATCGAATGTATTCTATCATGGTGTCGTCGGCTTCCGCCCCAGAGATACTTAGTCCACCTGCTGAGAATCTCATTGTTGTGCCCAAGGCTCCAGGAGATGCGGTTACCGCTCTATCAACAGCTCTCACCCGAAAGCTCAAGCAAGGTGGAGCAGATGTTACGGTTGTGACAATAGGGGACATCCTTGCCATCGAACGCATCAACAATAAGTCCTGCTTGGCACTCCTTGAGTGTGACGAGGAGAAGCCTTTTCTGCCAGAAATCGGAACTGAAGCCTGGGAAGCTTTGCAGAAACTCATTCTTCAATCGGCGGACATTACGTGGGTCTCGCGAGGAGGAACCAATTCAAGCGAAGCTCCCTTTGCAAATCTCATGTCTGGAATGGCTCGCAGTATCCGCGCTGAGAATCCGCAGGTAGCATTCACCACGCTCGACCTCGATTATAACGCGACAATGAGCTCCGAGAGGATCGTTGACCTGATAGTCAAGATATTCAGTACGGGAGGCCAGTCGAAAAACAACAGCCGGCCAGATTGGGAGTACGCGGTTCGAGATGGACGGGCACTGGTCCAGCGAATTCTTCCGGAGAAAGCAATGAACGACTTGATCACCACGTCCAACCTCCCTCCGAAAGCCAAGATGGCACCCTTCAAACAGCCAGGACGGCCCTTGACACTCTCGGTGGGAACCTTAGGAAGGCTTGATACTCTTCAGTTTGTCGATGACCCGTCTACAGAAGAGCCACTTGCAAAGAATGAGGTCGAGATTGAAGTCAAAGGGATTGGGTGAGTCATGGTGCTGGAAAATTTAGTTGAAACGATAATAACTAACAATTTACAGCCTCAACTTCAAAGATATCATGGTCTCTATGGGACAACTGCAGGAGCCTGCACTGGGTCTTGAATGCAGTGGTACCATTAGCCGGGCTGGTTCTGCCGTCCAAACCCTCCGTCCCGGAGACCGCGTCATGACCTGGAGACTCGGAGCCTTTAGCAACTTTCTTCGGAACCCGGAGACCATGGTACAGAAAATCCCCGATGACATGAACTTTGTTACTGCAGCGTCGTTGCCTATGGTGTACAGTACTGCATACTATGGTTTATACCACGCCGCCCGGTTACTTCCAGGGGAGACGATTCTCATTCACGGCGCAGCGGGAGGTAAGTATTCATAGCCACATTTAATGCTCGGAGACATTCGTACTAATCAATCGTAGGTGTCGGCCAAGCTGCCATTATTCTAGCGCAGCACATTGGCGCCGAGATCTTTGCGACCGTTTCATCCGAGGAGAAGAAGGCCCTTCTAACGGAGAAGTACGGCATTGCTGAAGATCATATCTTCAACAGTCGAGACACTCAGTTTGCTCAGGGAGTGATGAGAATGACCAACAATCGGGGTGTGGATGTGGTGTTGAACTCTTTGGCAGGCGAGCCCCTCCGCCAGTCGTGGCACTGTATTGCCTGGTTCGGGAGGTTCGTCGAGATGGGCCAGAAGGATATCGGTAAGTAGATGTCTCAAGCGGCTGTGCTCCAAGCTAAACTCTATACTCAGTCGGAAATACTGGCTTGGATATGGCACCGTTCATCCGGAATGTCTCTTTCCATTCCATCAACTTGTTGGGAGTCCTCGACAATAACTTACCACTCGCCTCGAGTGTATTCGCAGCCGTTGTGGACTTGATTAAGAGTGGCGTGATACGGCCAGTACATCCACTTGTCTCTATGCCGATTTCCCAGATAGAACACGCTTTCCGTCTTATGCAAACAGGTAAACATGTGGGCAAGATAGTCCTTGAACCAGCCGAAAATGATCTAGTACCCGTACGTTTCCCAAAATCGAACACAAGATGTACATTGCTAACAATAAACAGTGTCTGCCAGCAAAGGCTGCGCCCTACAAGTTCAAATCCGACGCCACGTATGTCCTTGCTGGTGGTTCAGGTGGTCTTGGACGATTCATTGGTCGGTGGATGGTGAAGCAAGGTGCAAAACATGTCGTCTTCCTATCTCGGTCCGGTGAAAGGAAGCCGGAGATGCGGGAGACGGTTGAGATGCTCCGAAAGCAAGGAGCCAAGGTAGCTGCGTATCCGTGCGATGTCAGCAGCGAGGCAGACATGCGGGCCGCTTTAGATCGATGTGAGAAGGAATTCCCACCGGTCCGCGGTGTGATTCAAGGCGCGATGGTCCTGAAGGTATGTGCACCATGGCCTATGTTTGAAACTGTCTTTTTGCCCAGCAGCTACTAATCAAGCGATCTTTCAGGACGCTATCTTCCAGAACATGAGCCACGAACAGTATATGGCTGCCGTCGGGCCCAAGGTACAGGGTAGCTGGAATCTACACACGTATCTGCCGAAAGATATGGATTTCTTCGTCCTCTTATCATCTGTTGCTGGAATCGCAGGGTCCAGAGGTCAAGGAAATTACTCCGCCGGTAAGCATAAATCTCCCAGTCTCGAACGCCCGCAGCACCTTCTGACAACCCTCATAGGAAACGCGTTCCAGGATGCACTCGCGCACCACCGACGACTTCATGGCATGCACGGTGTGTGTATCGATGTCGGAATGGTTCTCGGTGTCGGCTTCCTCGCCGAGAGTACAGAAGACCGTGTTCACGAGAACACCAAGATGTGGAACTTCACCGGTATTCGCGAGAAGGAATTGCTCGACATTATTCAGGCTGCGATGATGGGGGAGAGTATCCAAGGACAAAAGATCCCGCCACAGCTGATTACTGGTTTGTCGACGGGCGGCATGATGGCGCACAGTGCTCAGGATTACCCTTGGTGGTTCAACGAGGCCAAGTTCTCGCACATTGTTCAAGTCGACACGCATCAAGTTGTTCAGACAGAGAACGAAGACTCGGCGCAGCTCAAGTCTCTTCTTGCGGAGGTCACGAACATGGATGCTGCGAGTGACATTGTGTGCGAGGCTCTCATGGCGAAATTAGCCAAGTCGATGATGGTCGCGGTGGATGATATCGAGAACAGCCGTCCCGTTAGCAGTTACGGTGTGGATAGTCTTTTGGCGGTGGAGTTGCGAGGATGGGTTTTCACCGAACTTCAAGCCGATATCAGTGTGTTTGACTTGTTGAGCAATGTTCCGATCAGCACATTATCCCGACAAATTGCTGCCAAGTCCAAGTGCATTCCGGAAGGTGTTGTGGAAGCGGACGCGTAAGGAAGGAACATGAACGTGGGTGAGGATAGGATTTGGTGGTTGGCGTTAAGGAGTCACGGGGCTGTCTTTATACCCTATTACCTTCACTCCGGGAGAGCCAGGTCGAACTTGAAACAATCCACACCGTGATATATTTTTGGACTTGGTCGCGTAGTAGATTCTGCGTAGCTTTTATCAAACTTTCGATGGGTGTTTGAAAGATATATTTTTACTTCTTGCAGCTGACCTTATTATGGTTTACTATTGTCATGGTTTAGTAGGTCCGCGGGGAAATATATTGTTGCATTGCTCCAAGTAATGTAAGCTCCGCGCGCTAGATAACGATGCGTATTTCAGTGAAGGAAACTATTTATACAATGGTAAATGAAGGTAAGAAGAATAAAGTTCAACGAGAGAAAAAGAATAATGCGAGAGAGACCGAAAGGAAAACAGATGGATACGGACGAATATAATGACCCTGATACGAGTAGAAACTGACGACCTTGCCAAGATAGCCTTGGTTTGTCAGTCGCCATGTAGAGGACGAAATTAGTCCGCGGCATACGCGAAGTCGGTCTACCACAGCTACGGGCTGCAGTGATGAGCCTTCATTCTCAATGTTGGTCGTCCGTTCTTCCGGGTAAAAGTTCATATTCAGACGTGCTGCTGTTCCGTGGGAACGTGCGACGCCGCCTATCGACACAAAACATATCAGATAAATGCCACAAGATTCTAAACAGCATAGATATACATGGGAAAATTCAAGGCAAAATGGAAATATCAGAGGCGCCCGGCCTCCATGCCTCGTGCAAGAACGAGACAGAATGAATAAAAGGAAGTAACAAAGAAGGACGGGAAATGCTCAAACATCCCTTGCGCACGAAACAAAAGCAGATAGATCTATTCGTAAGGCTCAAGCTGACAAAACACAACGCCAAACAGGTAGAGAACAGATCAACCACCCAAACAAAAAGTAGGAACCGCCACCCTCACCGACACTCACTTTGACTCCCGATCTTCCGTGCCCGACTCCAATTCTAAAGACGCGGGCGAGGGATTCTTTTTCGCCTTCTTGAGCAGCAGTCCCGGGTTGAAGATATTGAAAATGAGCAGTGACAGGAGAACCATGACCGCGTCCAGGACGATTGTGTAGATTTCGTGGGTGAACAGATACCCGCGCCATCCCTGGAGGAGTTCGACACTTCGGAAAATGCCACGGATGACGAGGAAGAGGATGGAGAGGTTCACGGCGATGTAGATATTCCGCAAGGGTGGGTCGTTCATGACTTGACGCATTGCGCGGAACATCACCCATTGGAAGAAGACGGTGAAGATGACAAGAACCACAAGCTGAAAGATGATACCAGCGACCATGGTGTATGTGCCGGGCCACTCATTGCCATCCTTGCCCAGAGCGGATGCAGACATACCTCCACCGATACCTTGAAGGATTAAGGAGAGGACGTCGGCGCCGATGAAGATAATCAAGTATGTCCGAGGGCTGAGAGGTGATTTATCTCGCCCGACAATGGGAACCATCATACTGAGGACACAGTAGATACCGGCGGTCGTAAACGTGGGGGCTGTAGGCCATGCATGTTAGCATCGGCCAGTGGATCATACAATAAGTGGCTTACCGAGAATCAGCAGAACCAGTTGTTCCTCAAGTAGTGGCACGGAATAGGGGCACTTGTTTGCAATAGCGCGTCCAACCCAACCACCGAGCTCTCCAAAAGCACCCAATGAAAACGTGATTCCCAAGAAGAGATTCCTGTGCCAGAATGTCTGCGCGACGTGCCACACGAAGATGACCGCAAAGAGGGCCGAAAAGACAATCCCCGCGATCAGTGATGGTTCGTACCCGAATGGAGAGCGAACGTTCGGATCATAGGCCATGCATGGCGGGGGCTTATACACACCCGCGGGGGCTGACGACCGGAGGAAGATATTGGAGGAACTCATTGTGTGCGAGGGGTGATTGGAGGGCGATGAATACTGAGGGAGGGAAAGAGTCTGCACCCCATACACTGGGGAAGTTCTGAATATAAATATTCGCTGCATGAACCACACGTCAGTGTGACTATTCTATGTTCCAGGACCCCTGGCCTCAACAAAAGGTTACTGCCTAATCGCATTAGTTCTGACCTACTGGTCTTTTGCAACTGCATGGCATCTAATCCCGCCAAGGTCGGCAGTGCAAGCGCTTTCATTCTCGTCGTCACGGCCAAAGGGCCAGATGACTGATATGTGTTGATGGTCCCGTGGACCTGCATCCCTTTGCGTCTTGTAGGGACTAGAATATTTGCTCAAAAAATGCTGACAAGATGCCTGGCTCGTCTCAATCTAGTAGCAAATACTCAGTACGAGGTTGAATAAATCCCATCAAAGACTGGTGCATGGCCGATCCCGGCCTGGGTGCTGACATACAATGAGATTAAGATTGAAAGGCGCCGATAGCCATGAGCCATACAGCCACGGTTCCAGTCTTGGCCTTCGGATTCCTTCGTGTTGCGCGCCATTTCCGGTCTAGCCTGGGCAAAAGACCGGGACCTATTTTTGCTTATCGGGCTTGGACGTCGGTGACAGGCTGGGTCGGGGTAATTGCTTGGTGCACTCTGCCCGATTAACTTGTGGAGGACTCCCGATTCCCGCGGTGCCCTAATTTGGTCTGCATGAAGTCGCCGCAGACAAATCAATCCTCTCCACGCCACCACAGTCGACGTGTACGGTACACGATGCCAGAAAATAATATCCTTGTACCTGGCCAGCCAAATATAAGAAAAGAACAAGCCGAACGTTTATTTGCCATTTAGACTCCGCCACGCAGTACACTAAAGAATTCTAGAGCGCCATCCAGGTGGCTCTTTGTCCCGACCATGAGGTTTCTTTGTTTGCACGGGATGGGCGCCAATTCCCAAGTCCTGCAACTTCAACTAGCTGCAATTCGCAACCATCTTGGCAATTCCCATGATTTCGTTTTTGTCAACGGGACCATCCCCTGTGATGCGGATCCAGGTATGTCCCTTTTCCACCGATGGATACAACAGTCCCAAGGATTAAATGCGAAATCCAGAGGTCAAATCGATCATTCCCGGCCCATACTTATGCTACTACTCTGCCCCAACACCCGGTCAAGTGCAAGATGCATTCGACCTTATCTACGAAGTAATCGAGGATGAAGGCCCGTTTGACGGCATTATCGGATTTTCGCAAGGCGCGGCTCTAGCTTCGTCGCTGCTTCTGAAGCAGGCGAAAGATAGTCCACGGGATCCGCCATTGTTCAAAATGGCGGTCCTGCTGTGCGCGAGTCTCCCTTTCGACTTGGATTCGGAATTGGCGCCCATTACCACCATAGAAGTGGTACCACAAGCGAGCGGCTTCCCCATGAAAGGTAGAGACGACATGCTGGTGTTGCAGCGATACCGGCCCGAAACGACTACCACTCGAATTCCCATTCCGACGCTCCATGTCATCGGGAAGGCGGATCAATACCAGGAACAGGGCAGGGCGTTGGCAGAGCTGTGCGCAGACAAAGCGGAGGTGGTTGCTCATGATGCTGGACACATAGTGCCGAAGGATCGCCTGTTTACGGCGAAAGTAGTGAGAGTCTTTGATGGGATGATCAGTCGGGAACTTCATCGGATGTGATTTTTGGCGTGCAGTTTAATATTAAATTCTTTCCATTCATAATAGAGTCTAAATACTCAATTCCTCTTGTCTGTTCTCACCTTCTACTCTATTCTAAGATTCAAAAGAGGAAGTCCAAAGAACAAAAAAAAAAAGCCGTGGCGACATGGATCATTATGTAAAGAAAAGAAAGAAAACCCAAACGCCCTTCCTCACATTTGCACAATAAAACCCTGGAGTGAAACCAACAAGACATCCAACGTGTTCTTCGTCTCGTCAAACTGAACAGAAAGTCTGGGGTCCAGACGCAACTCGGTGGTCGAAGCCTCAAACAGATATCTCAATCGCCTCAGGTGGATATTCATAATCGTGTAGCGTAGCATGGTGTCCGTGTTCCCCACTGCCCCGGGCCACGGACCCGGTGGGAACGAACCATGGAATAGCTTCTCGGTAGAAAGGCTTTCCGTGGTGTTCCGTCTGTTCCTTAGAGAAGTGCTAACACTAGCAGATCGGCCCAACGGCTCGTTCGCGCAGTGGAGAAGGGATTTGTAGACCCCCAGGACAAGAGATACCCCTGTCAGTCCAAGTTTGAAAATCCCACTGGCCGTTTTCTCGGAGGAGTACTCAACTGTGTACGGGGAATCGTGTGCATGGGTAACAATGGCTTGGATAACGTCACACAGAGTCGAAACAGACTGGAACAGATGTTCCAGGTGGTTGAGCGGCATGGTTGCCTGACTGAGGACCTCGTTCTCGCGATGAAGGGTAAACAGCACGGAGGAGAGCTTCTCATATATTCCCAGGATCGCTTCCGGAGGAAATGGTGGTGGTTGGGGATTCATGCTCCGCTGGACTTCGGAGAGCTCGGAGAGCGGGATGGGTAAAGACGGCTCGGGATCCATAAAGAAAGCCTTGAGTGTGTCTCCGCAGTCAGATGGTGGATATGTCGGTAATAGCCCGGAGTCGTTGGGTAAATGGGCCGGAAAGCCGGTGAGGTTTGGGTCAAAAACTAACTGGGAGGGGTGTTCTGTTGCCGACTGCAATAAGAAGGCGTTCCTGAAGCACGGACAAAGCAACCACATCAGCATCCGCAAGTCATCTAATCCCGGGAAATACTCACTCCAGTGACGCAGCCTGATGCAGGGGATTGGGCTCAAGAGGGTCCAGGTCAAGGTGCCCCACGTGGTGCTTATGCTCGGACTCAGAAGCCGCTGGGATGGACAGAACGTCGTCGTAGTCCGTGAAGATCGCCTGGATCTCGACCTCGTCTTGCTGAGACGTATTGATGGGAGCTGTTGGGTGATCTCTTGTCCTATCACCCTTGCGCTTCCGAGGCCGTCCCATCTCTTTCCTTGGGCTAAATGTGCATCTCGCTCCATGCTTCTGGCAGTTCACACAAGCACCAATGCGCCCTGTACTACTATGGCAACGCACTTTGCGTGTATGACAGAAATCGCATGCATCTCGATGGACGTTTTCCATACTGCGAGACCCTTTGAAATGCTTGGTTATAAGGGACAAAAAAGCAGGAACGGGTTAACTTCGATCGCTTACTTCAAATGTGTACAGTATTAATACTATAGGGGCTTCAGGCCCAACTGCCGACAGTATGGAGCTTGCAACGCAGTCAGCTCGAGTCAAGTCGCATCCTACACACTACCACCCTGGCCAACAGGAACTGCAGGAACTTATACGGGGGAAGAACTGTTTTTTGGTACAAGAATCCTACCGTGGGAATGGGTGGCCAGCTCGTAGTCAGATTTTAGTCCACTAGTTGCACACTACGGAGTGACCTCACCTCCTATTCAGAAATCAGGACGCTTTAAGCCCCTTCCTAACGAGTATCAGAGCCTATCGTTACTGCTAATCTGCCGCACATCTCCAAACAGAGCCTACGCCTCTCATCCTTGCTCTTGATGTATTTGAAGTTCTATTCCGATCTGCTTTGGCTCGATCGCCCTTGCAATATACTCTTCAGCTGTGGCCAATGCCAGTGTAAGTTTTACATTATCTTATATTTGCTTCTTTGACGGTAATTACGTTCTATTGCCACTCGCCTTTTCGAGACCACCTTCTCAACCCAGAAATCCTTACCGATTTTTCTCCTCATCACCTTAGACATATTGTTCTCTATCTAAATGCAGTAGAAATTACATGGGTAGCTGCGGCGGGCCTCACTCTACACGCCCACGAATAGTTTTAGAACCATGGGCCTAGATCACTCCTCAATCGAATCAAGAGCTTGTTACATTGCCTGCATAATTACCAATAGGTGTCAATTCGAAATACCTGTCACAATCCTTCATTTGACCTTGGCATCCAAGCACCGGGTTGTCTTATCTAGGATGGGTTGTTATTCAGATGTAGACCGGTGGCACAGCTCTAGCACCTCTTGGCTGCCGTGGGAAGTGGGTGTCAAGGAAGAGGTTATCGACCCAATGAATAAGCGCCATCATTTATCTGAGCAATCAATGACTTGCATATCGGATTATAGTTCTCGTCTGCTGTCCGATTACGTTCAGAATAATATCGACGGATCTCATCCCCCAGCCCCGCCGACAGACTATTGGCCACCTCGCACCTTAATTTAAGCCTAATGCCCAGGGTTGGGAGGGGTAACACACGGCAGTTGACAGGACACCAAGCAAAAAGAACGCGCTCTAGGCGCCGAGCGAGGCCCCCCATCGCGAGAGTGGTACGCAAACCGATGCAAGAGGCCCTGGATGGCCGTCAAGCTTGTATTTGCTGAAGCCCACCCGGAAGTTATATCATCGACTCACACCCATGCTGGATTGGGATTACATATCTCGCCATGACAAAGGCACCATATTGAACTGAATCGATTTGATCAAAGATACTACAGCCTGATCTTGAACCAATATCAAGGATTCACTGAGTGCGGACGGAAACTAAGCACTAGCATCCGCGTGGCATCCACTAGACGCAGGCCCGTGCGCGAGATGGGAACTCCAATAGACTCAAAATTCCAATAGATATAAGGTTGCTAATTCACGTCTTTAGTCTGTGACGAGAAGTTTAATACTGGCCTGAGAAACCCGCTATTACCTTACGCGCTATCCTTGGGAATGGAGCAAATTGGAAGACGACACGCGAAAGAGACGCCCCGGGAGCCAACGGGCCGTGCCACAATGGTGTGATCGTTGGGGTGATAGTTTATATCGTGCTATTTACGTACCTTTCTGTTTACTGCCTCCGTCGTCGCGGAGGGCATCAGGTAAGCAATTGGCACGGGGTCAAATTCTGGCCCCATACATGCCATGCATCCAACTTGCAGGAAACGCCCAGGTGGTCCATTGGCCGGTTCGGCTGCTGCTAATATCTCTTGGCGGACTAGTTGGGGTGTCCTTATCTTTTGGAAATGACGTTTTAGCCGGATGATAGTGAGAGCCAGTGGTGCATTCTCTCGGTTGGTAGGTTGATACACTCATTGATACCGGTGACTCGATCGATTTCTTCCAGATTGCTTGCGTCTGCCGCTGACCTTTGGAGCCATTAACAATCGAGTTCTTGATGAAGCGGCATCCTACTCATCTCAATAACTCAGTTTCGGGCGTCCCTGCACTGCAGTCCGCTTCTACGACTACCTATGCGCTTTTCCTTTCCATCTCGCTTTTACCACCGCGAATGGCCCATGGATATCTTCTCCAGCTGGCACATGACCGTAAGCACCCCCGTGAGGCCCAGCGACCTTCTTCAACAGAATTGATACCCGTGCGGCTTTTCCATCCACGCAGTGGTTTCCACAGTCTGGTCCGTCTATTCGAGCTTTCGAGCCCGATTTCGATCCAAAGTCTTCAACGGGATTACGTGGTTCAGCCTTGACGTTGGGTACTGTGATAGTATTAACTAAGTACATCCCGGGGCGCTCACTGAGCAAAAGGCGCCGGTGGCCAGACCAGGAAAGTTACGGTCACCAGAGAAGAGTTTGTTTCCTATATGTACATATCTCCAGTCTTGACTTGGGTATACTCATATCTAGAGCAACGTTTGATCGATCCACTGCTGGAAGAAACAGGAATCCAAGAACCCAAAGTCTATATCTCCATCATTCAAGAAATCAAAGTCGCCATTAACAACAGTAGGTGTAGGCGCCATGTCATGATAAGTCCAAGATCCAAGATCCGGATCCAACGCCCTGTGCGAATGAGATTTAGCAGCCATGGATTTCAGTATATCATGGCACGCCGCAAGGCTATCCCTCGCGGCATTAACAATTGCCTCCTTGGTCGACAGGCCTTCCAGCATGGCATCCACCTGGGCCATAGCCATACAGACGAAGAGATAGCATCTCACGTTTGTTTCGCCGTGGCGCACTCGATCCTGCGCATACCGTACCACCTTCCGCCCATCTGCTATCAATGGCTCTCGCCGCGCACGGTTCCGTTTCTTCGCGGATGTATAACTGTCGCCTTCGACCTGTGTGACGAGCTCGAAGAAAATGATTAGTGCAACACGGGTGATGATGTCCCGGAACATGCCGCCCCCAACCAGCAGTAGGCGATGGTATGTGTCATCTTCAAGAAGCGAGACCAGGTCGAGGCCCACTTCGAGGCATACCTTCAACGAATAGCTGTATAAAGGGTTCTGGTTGGCTTGTACTGCGTACGGCAAGTGGAGACACAGTAGGAAACGGCGATGAAGATGCTCACACCAACTCTGCGGGAATCCAGCTTGTTCTCCTCCATGACGATCAAGGAAGGACGTTGCGTTACGGCAGGCTGACGTGAGTTCTCTACTAACTCGGAGAACGTGATCGTATGAGGGCCCCTCTTGCAGGCTGTTGATGATCTTTGTCGCCTCGATTCTTAACGGCAGGGAGCTTGCTAACAAGCACTGGAATGAGGTCGGTGTAGGTACTGATATTGTCGGCGGTTCTTGCTGATTTACATTATCTTCTAATTCATCGTCGCGGAAGTTGGACGGTGGCCGGGTATTATAGTCGTCCGTAGAAATCGTAGGGGACATACCAGCGTCCAATGCGGCTTGTACGTTGATCTCCAGGATTGTATACCAGAGCCATCTCCGGACCTCCTTTTGAAGGGAGCTCATCGGTCGTAGGTCATTCGGATCTTGATGCAGGCCCATTTGCATTGCCATCCGCACGAGGGAGCCAGCTGAAATCCAGACAAGATCAGGACCGACGCGATTAACTTGGCGAGACAACAGAAGCAGACAATGTATTTGAATCCCATCGATGGTTAACCGATCTTTCTCAAAGGGTGCTGAAAGCCACGTCTGGGCGATGTGGACCCAACTTCGGGCTTTGACAGACAATTCATGACGCAATGCAGGGTCACTATGCAGTGCACCTGCAAGGGACATTACGAGCGACAGCTTCACGACCGCGGAGGGACGGGCGGTTTCCGGCTGTTGTACATAACCCTGATACTCTGCTTGGAATGACGGTAAGTGAAGAATCCGATAACATGACTCGAATGTGTTGGAATAGATCTGGACTAGTTCGTCCATTACAAGACGATTAGGGAAAGAATGATGGATGCCAGCTGGTAAAGGACTTCGACTCGGAAGTTGCTTTTTAATATCCCGAGCTAGCTGCTTGCATTGGGCCACAGCATGTACGATCGAGGCGTCAGATTCATAGTTCACCCTTCGAGAACACAGCGCTGTGTGATATGAGATCGGCCCCAACATTGGCAGGCCCTCCACCTTTTGGTACCGTTAGTAAGGACCAGGACGCTGTGTTGTGCGAAACGCAAGACGGCGTACCAGAGGGATTGTGCTCATCCAGTGGCCGTGGCCATACAGCCGTGTTTTGGACAATGTAGCGTGAATCGGGCCGGGGCCCACTTGGGAAACTGAGAGATGAGAGGAAAGACAATCTTCTTGATGAGAGTCCTGAGCGCGGTCAGACGGCTTCTCGGTCGGGGGAGCAGGCTCATTTGGCCGAAAATGGATTTCTT
Organism: Aspergillus hancockii; assembly: GCA_001696595.2. Classification (NCBI taxonomy): domain Eukaryota; kingdom Fungi; phylum Ascomycota; class Eurotiomycetes; order Eurotiales; family Aspergillaceae; genus Aspergillus; species Aspergillus hancockii. The sequence goes on from MBFL02000028.1 coordinate 172,508, forward strand.
GAAGCGTCCCCCGAATGGCATCACCACTCGGTGATTTGGTGACTGATGGATTCAATGTGCTGGCATCGTTTTCTACAGTTTCTCGTATGATAACTTTCTCAGGCCGTTGGACTTCCGTATGGCCATCTTCGTATGTACACGAACGGGAGCCGTGCACTACACACTGCCCACAGGGCCGTGTCCGGTCGCAACGCACTTTGCGACGCCGACACTCGGTGCAGGACAGCGGTGGCCGTCGGCGTTTCTTGATCCCCTGGGGCGATGATCTAATCATGGCTCTTAGCTAAGTGACGATCATTCCGCTCGATCGGGGACTATAGAGCACAAAAGCTCTGCGATGTTGCGCGCGTAGTGATGCATGCATGTTCTTTTGGTGGAAAATTAAATGTCACGAGGTCATGAATAAGCCGATTCAATTCCCCGATATCCCCGACGGCGGACCCACATCTACGGAGTATTGCTTTTGCTGTCTCTTGTGTCTTATCACCGAAGGGGAGACTCTTCCTGTAGGGTTCAGTGGAGTCATTCGTAGACTCTCAGATGAGTTGTTTAGTCAGTTTGCCAGTTTGCCGTGTTTATCGTGTTTGTTTAATATCCTGATTAGGAAGAGGGCTTCATCCAACTTAGTTGCGCCCTAAATCAATAAACCGGCTAATTCTCTATTGTTCAAATCAAAATCAACACTTAGTCATGCAACTAATCATCTCGTCAAGTTCTATATTACTGCATTACTGCTGATCTACGTCTCTATACAACGCCTGTTCAGAGTTCGCAATGATTATATACGAAGTCGTCCTTGAGACTTCGAAAAACATATTATGCAGAATCGAGTCCTCGAGATTGTGGTGCTCGTCATTCTCACATATCGGCAATAGAAAATTCTGTATCATAGCTAATGCAACAAAGACCCCGAGAGGCAATCGTCAAAACTCTGTCTCTAGGTATTTTGCGAGGCAAGTTATGCACCTACCGATTACTGCGACTCGGCGAGACTTTCCATGGTTTCCCGTAGACAGAGTGCAGCTTGGGGCGATACTATGCATCATGAACAGCGAGGACTGTCTGCCCTTCCATGCGGCTTTTTCGAAGTTATAATATCTGTCCTGTTGGCATCGTAGGCAATTTCTATCTTGTGGCGGAGAAATTCTTGCACAGGAAACATAAATAACAATATCTCGTCACAGCCCCTTTTTTTAATCACGAAGAGATATTATGTATGTTGACGCGATTATACAGCGTCATGTTGATATACACGACATGGGCACCTACGCTGGGGAAGTGTCTTGCTGACAGGTTCAGAAATCACTCTCCATTCCCTGCTCTCGACGTAGGCCAAGAGATTTTTACTTCTGGTGCTTTGCTATACTCCCCTTTCCCTCCCTCATTTGCTTCATTCCTTTTTCTGTTGTCTTTTCTGCTCTTGCTGGCAAATTCTGGATTATATCTGCAAACAAGGGACGCATTAACCGACGGTACTGGTACAAGGGCGAGGCATAAGCATTACCTCAAACGTTTTTTCCTGGCAGTTTCACGCTTCGATTGTTGTTCTAGAATTTTGATCTCAGTTTCAGCACTGAAGGAACCCCCTATGACTTTGATTCAATAACTGCAGAACAAACATGTAAGGAGCTTTCTCGAGTCCACTCTACCTTTTGCCGCTTTATATCTCATTATATCTTTCTTTGGTCCTCGGGCCGTCTGCAGACGGCCATGAAAGCAACACTGAAATAGATAGAATTCTCTCAGTATGAACTCCTATATAGAGAGCGTCTTTCCTCAACCTCCGCATAGTCCTTCAGACAACTCACATTGCATATTCTACACCTTCGTTGAAAAACTCTACTATTGCAATCAGCCGTTGCTGCATAATGGCCGAACGACCAGAACCGCTCACCCCTGTGAACTATTGGATAAATTTCGAGTTCTGGGGAATTGTTTTCCAATACCTCGACAAGTTTAACGCACTGGTCGTGCCCACTTCAGCAACCCCCTCGCCATTTGGCAGGGAAGACAGACTTGCAGAGCATACAGGTCGAATCCATGTTGTTCATCTGATGCCATGAAGATCAGGCCGATTGTTATCGCAGGATATAGCTAGATTGCAACCTGCGGCAGGTCTACGGACGAACCAGTATGTGCTCGTATACGCCACATACGGACTTGCATCTGAAGTATCTCTACCTCGCCCACAATTCTCGTGGCATTCATCATATGAGGTTCAGAGCAAGTGCGAGCGGCTCGTAAAGATATTACTCTTATTCAGGTCGATACACATAGGCCTCATCTCCTAGTTTCTCTTTATCTTCTTGCAGTTGCGTGCATTAATGTCAGCGATAGAGCCTTCTATGGTGCTCAGCTTGAGTTCTAAAAAGAAGGGGGTTGTGTAGAGGCCAGAAGGATCGCTAGACACTTTCACGATATTGGTCAACGCTGTTGGGCGAGGTAGGATGAGAACGTGGCATACAGCTGGGACTGGAGACGGCTTGGGCTCTAGTGTGTGTGTGCTCTCCAGAACAGACGATCACACCGGGGATCGATCCTCAACCTGAGAACCGTTGATATGTACTTGAAATTATATTAGTTTTGTGCTGCGCAGGTCGCAGAGCTCACCAAGCTTGTATTACTGGGTTCAGAAAACCCTTTTCTATTTCCACAATTATGAATATCTTCAGTGCGCTCGTTCTAAATATGGCGTCAAAAATTGGCCACTTCTAGATTGTAGCCGATTGACCGCACTACAGAGCTGAAAGGTTTCACACTAATTAGATAGGAAGACTAAAGCCCGCTATATTATGTAGATTATAGTCATTCTACCTATAATGGATAGTACTAAGCTTGGCAGCGCAGAAGTCCATATATTGTAGACCCGGTTGCATCATGTAGGGCCTATTCCTTAGTGACGCATTCGTACGGTGCGAGGTTTAATGTACATACGTGGCAGTCTGGGAGTCTTTCAGTGAGAAGAGTCCTGCTGACTTTTTCCATCCATTGCTCTCGGTGTGGGTGTAGAGCAGTTCCTTTCTGTCCTGTTTCTGTTTTTGTGTTCTCCTTCTTTGTCTTCATTTTCCTCTTTGCTCTTTCTCCTTCTACTGTCTTATGCTACACTCGCCTCTAGGAAAGATCTGAATCTGATGCACAAAAAGACAGTCAGTGTTTACGTATCCAGTGGCGATTGCGGCGCAATGGACGGTCATCCGGAGTTCTTCAGTAATCCGCGTCCTATTTCGGCAGTTTCGCCATTCTTTTGTCGGTCTAGACATTTCTTTCTCAAATGCGGCACTGAAAGAACCTTGACCCCCGATGCCGTTCTTTATACTTGCGGATCTGGCGCCTTGTCCGATGTCAGACTAGAAAGAACCAAGATATAAAGAGCATTATCGACTTTCCCCTACCGTCTTACCCTTTATACTTCTTTATATCAATTTTGGGCGATCTGGCCGTTTGCAGGCGGCTCAGCAGTCTCAAGAAGAACGTTGAAACAGATGATATTTTCTTTGTATGGGCTACTATGTAGAGCGCTCATTTTTTCGTTTCCCCGATAGATTTTCAACCATCTCACTTCGACTATCTTGTCATTCCATTGAGAATCTCTATTCTATCACCCTCTCTTCGCAACACACGAATAACCGCAATCAACTGCCACCATGGCTTCTATGAGACGCCCGTACGAAATTCTCTTTTGGCTCTACAGCCATCTTCTTCAAGAGAGCGCCGACGGTCCGAATATCGATCTACCCCAACCGGTGCGGCACCCCGGAGTCATTGTACAATTTGGACGGCTCGACCGAATAAGAGACCTGGCATGTCGAATAGACTTATTTCGAGAATCGCGAACTGCACCAGAGCCTACATTAGAGCAAGATATAGCCGCTCTGAGGCCTGCAATTGGACTTCAACAGGGTCAGTTCGGTCCTCTTTATAAATCGTACCAATATGCGTATGAAATTTGGTACTATCTCGTTCAGAATCCGAATGGCATCCGCGATGAAGCGCTCAGGGACAAGGTAGCAAAGGCACGTGAACAGATAACTATTTTTGGTCCAGATGACAAACGCTTTGTACCACTCCTCCTGTTCCCTGTTTTGATTGATGGTGCTGTTTGTATCGATGAATTTGAAAGGTCATCTAATGAAGGTATGCTTCTAAGAATTGAAAAAGAGGCCACCGAGGAGGTCAAGCCGTTGATCAGTATATATCGCGAAATTATTCAGCGTTGTCAGGAAAAACAAGAACAGAACAAGGAAGCGCCCTGGGATTTTACAAACCTAGCATGACAGCTTTCCAGAACAGAGGGTTCGCAGGGGGTGTTTTCGGCCTGGATATCGTTTGACCTGTACTTGCGATGGTTTTGGCTTTGCGCCGCTCAGGTCGCGGCGTCCAATTGTTTTTTGTATTTACCGCAAGTAATCCATTCCTTTCGCGATATTACCAGCTATAAATATTCGGTCATTTAGATTCCAACTGTAGAAAAGGCGCGCGATTTAGGGATTATGGAGGTAATTGCCTACTTCCAATCCGTAGTCAAATGGCCAACACTACAAGGTGTAAACGTTCCCACCCAAATTGGGGAGGCTATGAAAGGATATAATGAGTGGATCATGGCCATCCTACTCATAAGTGCTAGCTTGGCAATACAGGGGTCTATATATTGTTGCTCCAATTGTATCATTCCAGAGCTATTGCCTAGCGCCATAGAGGCCAGATCTAGGGTTGGCAAATATTCCCTACCAGAGGAACGGGAATGTATATCTGCAATATGGCGCGCAGAGCGCGTCCGAGAGTAGGACCGTGCCAAATCCTGCTCGCCGGATATGAACCCGGAAAGCCTCTAGAGTAAAGGATCACTGCACCGTGTTTTCTGGATGTGTGTCGTTAGACCTATTGCTATGTGACGGCGTTGTTAGAACTGTGCCGCCGTGTCAAGCAACCAAGTCAAAGTTGGGATCTGTTTATCGGGAGTAACCAGTGGAATACCTCGAGGCTTGTACCACATACCCTCTTCGTTGGACCATCAGTATCATCATCCTAGTGGAGAGTGAAGCTCCTCTCTAGCACCTGGCCAAAGTATTGAACGTTGCTAAATCCTAGATACATGAGAGCTTAGACCACCTAGCGCAACATTTCCTAGAGCCTGAGTGAACTACTGAATCAGGCCACGTATGAGCCTTTTACCCCTTCTGCCCCATATGTTAAACCCCGAGGAATGCCCAAGCATGACCTATTCGATCCTTGTTAGAAGATTGGAGAAGACACGTGTGTTGAGAGCATGGACCAGTCCGCCTAAGCTACTTTCAATATTCATTCAGCGCGCTTTCCGCCAAAATAGTTCCAGTAATGGCAAGTCATAGTGTGAGCCTTTTGGCAGATGCACGGACATGTCTTGCGCATAATACCTCCACAGTGGAGTGGTTTTGTGGGGACACAGAGGGTGGTGGTCCGAGACGCTAAAATGAACCGGTACGTATATTAGCAATTGTCCTAACCCCATAGGATGTAACCATTCAACAATTGCAAATCATACCTGAGAGTACCTTGTCCGAGAGGTACACTAGATGAGTAATTGGTGCCATGTTCTGTATATGCTCCAAGCTGCGGTTAACGCGTGTGATGGATGAACGATATGTGGAGCAGCTCCAATGTACTTGTTTAGCCCATCTCATCCATGGTTCTGGAACGTACTTTTGGTTCAAGACCATCATGCGCAATTTTTGACGGCCCTTAGCTCCTTGTAGTCGGGCGCTATTGGAAGCTAGCTCTACATGGAGATTGAGTTATGTCACGGCTGAATGAGTTTCTTCGACATGGGGTATTGCGACCTTTCTGGGTAACACATTGGCGCGAAAGTCCCAGGCGGCAATCCATCATTCAACAAGCATGCTTTCAAGGACGATGATTTCCAACTGGGCGACCTGCATGTTTCGCTCAGCATGCGCGATTTAACGGTGTATCTCCAAATGCATAGCAGCGATTAGGCGTGCTGCAGGACTACGACCCTTGCTTCCTACAGCCCCTACCCTATGATTCGAGCAATCATACTTCTTTCGAGCAGCCTGTCACCTTCCCCATGATACACCAAGCGATGCCTACCTGTCTTCAAGCTATCACCGTTGTTGTGGTACGATTCATAGTCACATTCAGCTGCTAGGTCACCGCTCTACTGACTGTCATTCGAGAATAATTGTCCGAATCACTCCGTTCATGCCTTACCTCGCGCCATCAATCGGGAAAGCATCAGTTCCTATCCCCATGCTTACACTAAATTGCACCAGCAAGAGTTTCGTCTGTGTTTCGCATGCAAGCCCTTCGTCGGAGACCTGTATATTCCAAGGTGAATAGCTCCTTTGTGTCGCGCAATGACGGACTGGCTCACGAGTCTCCCGCTGCATTCCTACGCGATCGGCCTACGTCAGAGGGATTACCAGTGAAACATCAAGACAATCTCCGTCAGTGGAGCCACAAACCATGCTATAATTAGGCACAGGAATAGAGCATCTGAAAGACTGTGTCATAGAAAATCGCTACAATACACTAATGGTTGGTAAATGCATTATCTTACGACAACCCTTTCACGAAATCCTCTTCTTTCCGAGTCGCGGACCCTCTTTCGGGAGAGTATGATACCCATTCGTAATAGAAGCATGCATCATCACTGCACCATGCTACCCTCCGGAAAACATTATGATATCCTCGATTGTTGGTTCGCCAAGGGAGAACTCGGACAATGGAAGTCTCTGTTCATAACGAAGTCAGCGTACCAAGTCCGGAGGCGACATACACGCGACTCACAGAGCTAAGGAAGAAGCCAGAGCCATCTTCAACGACAGTATTGATGCTCTGAGTAGTTGTATGGTTGCTTTGTTGCACGGTAGACACAGTATGCTTTATCTCGGCAACTTGGTCAAGGTGACTGACCTCATCGGCTCGTCCAGCCAACTTGGTACCTTCAAACATATCCCTTGCTTGTGCGAGCATGCGCATAATCTCTTCAATGTCAACACAGTCATATGCAACACATGTGGCGCGACAAGAAGTTAATAGCAAGGCCAAGCGCTGAGCCTGAATAATCCTGCCCGGTTTAAGTATGTATTACTTAGTTTGCAGCATGGACGGACACGTACGATCGAGTAGTTCAAGGAGGTTTATTATTATTATTATTATTATTATTATTATTAATCAAGTTTAACGTCCATATAG